>OOFC01029711.1:24309-35852 GCA_900323345.1 Pseudochromis fuscus | reverse complement strand
GATGGTGTTTCCTCACCTGGTTCACCTGTACTCAGCCTCGTGTTGTTCATGTTGATTATTTTAGTGTGTGTGTGGGCCTGTGGGTGAAGGGAGGGTCAGACGGGCTCAGTATGTGTCACCATGGGTTGTGGTTGGGTGGGCACAAGGGATTGTTTTTATTATGTAAAGCACTTTGAGTTGCACACTGTATGAAAAGCGCTTTATAAATAAAGTTTGATTGAAAAAGAATCTGCTGTATGTGGCATGAGTTAATTTGGTAACACTGTTATGAAATTAAATATTAGAAGAAAAAAAGGTTACTTGTGCACCAAAGATATTAAATTCCGATTAATTTTTTAGAAAGTTTTCATCAAGTTATGTAAATAATGAAAATGAAAATTATATACTTTTCCTAAGCTGGATTTGTTTTGTTTTTGGTGGTTAATATAAATGATTCTTGGTCTAATTTACCTTGGTGTTATTCTTCTTTAAACCCTTTGTTATATCACTCTGACAATTTATTAACCCCTTCCACCCTGGAGGTTCCTGTTGATCTGTTCATATCTGAATATAGAGTTTTAGCTGGTTAAAGTGCAGTTGTGTATGTAGCTGTGAAGAGCTGATGGCAGTAGGGGTCTAAATTAGGACAGTTTTACCATCTACACACCATGTGCTACACTTGTGGAGGAAAGTTATTTTGCAGGGAGTCGTGGGTAACTGGTTAAAATATTTTCTTTCTCCTGCTTCAAATGGAGGTAGCAAGTTTTTTTGCAAAACATTTCCTAAATATAAGCAATTGCAGCATCATTGTGTTGATGTAAATGGTTACCAAACCTCACCTGGGGGAACTTCAGTTAAAAAAATAAATAAATAAATAAATAAACCTTGGAAGGTGCTTTGCTACTAAACTTCAAAAATAGCTCAACAAAGGGACACAGTTTGTTCAACAGTTAAAGCTTCATTAGCCTTCATTTGACATTACCATTGTAAAAGTACAAATACACTGAAAATAAACTGATCTCATGCTGTGCAAGGAAATCCATGACATTGGTTTTCTTCAAGTTTTATTTCCATTATGATTTATCATTTTCTTCATAGAACTGGATAAATGGCACAAAAGTGCAAATCCCAGCACAATGAACAAATCTCACATAAAATAAATACAGCACCTTTTCAGCATCACTAAAATATTCTCAATATCCAGAAGTAATAAATACTGAATTTTACCAAGATTTTCAGTCTTCATTTACAAAACACAAAGACAACACACAATAGATTTCTGTGTCATATTGAATTATTTTTTTTTGGAATTGTTTTCCGTGATCTTTTGTTCCACAAATCCATACTTGCACGTACAAACATCTACAGTTTTTACACACAGTACATTGAATTTTGAATTGAACTCACATTTAGAGTAGAACTTGTATCAGTTAATAAACAGGTCAGAGTCAAACTAAAGAAAACACAAATGGCAACTCCTTCAGTCCAAACTACAACGAAGGATTCGTTGCAGCTCTCTGCAGATGAAGGAGCTGTGTTCTGGCACCGGGTCGGTCCGTTTTTCAGGATTCACTCAGGATGAATCTGTGTGCTCGTAACAGTTGAGTAGACAGGAAATCATGCCATAAAAAGTCCTGCACACCTTTAACAGACCACCATCGCAAGGGGAAGTCCTCAGGCTGGTGTTCGCTTCATTTCAACCACTTCCCACATCACTGCCACTGTTGTCGACAAAACTGGCAACCCCTTCATTGATCATTTATACATGTATATATATAGAATGAAAATTCTACACATAGTAACATTAAATAGTAAACTTTTACATTTTGGACAGGAGCTTCAGTTTGACAGAGGGCGCTCTTTTGATGAACCCGTGGTCCTTTTGCGTTAAACAGTGACTGTTTCCTCACACTTGGGGAAAGCCTCCATTTACACTTCCCCCTTTTATACGGACTCACGTAAACAGTTGTCAAATTCTACGTTCTGTCCATCGTCTGTGCACATGTCCCTTCACTAAACTGTATTGCCATTATCCGGCCAACGTTATCTTGCACCTTTGCCACAAGATAAACTGCATGATTCCAACCATCCTCCTCAGAAATTCAGGCATATATTTATATATTTTATATATGTATATATTTATAAAAAGTTACCTGGGTCCGAGGTAAACAAGGAGCACAGTCACCACTAACTTACTTTCAGAACACATACTCAAGTTTCACCAATTTTAACCCCACTTTGATTAAGAACAATCACTGCAAGCAACAAATCTATGTCATCATACGACAATGAAAACACACTAGTTCTTGCTTTGGACAAAAACAGCTGGCATACAGGACGTCCAAGAAGTCAGACAATACGATACAAACATGCGTCACGATCGGTTGAATACAGAAGGTTTGGAGGGGGGAGGGGTGAAGTCATCTTTGCGATTTTAAGATGTGATCCCTTTTTTTTCCAAGCAGACCACACGTTATCTTGGAGACTGGCTATCTTTGATGGGAGTTGTTTGAAAGACTGATCTGTATCAGCAAAAGAGCACCCGAGTCTATCATGAAGAACGACACATTAATTTCTACACTGCATATTGCAATAGGTTCTGGTTTTTTTTTTGTTTGTTTTTTTACTTTTCATATTGTAAATATAATCCGTGGTCCCCAACTGAGCTGTGTTCATCACACGGATGAAAACATTGCAACAGAAAAGAGTAGAAAAATATGTGACAAGACAATTTAGTCAGCACACACACACAGACACACACACACACATCCACATCCATACAGGCTCTCCAACATGAACAGGACAGGACAAATTTGTTCATTAAATACACTCGACTTTGTACACAAACAGCAACGAGGATATATGGTCCTCAGAGTCCAGATTTGAGGACACCAAAGAAATAGTTTTTGGAAATACTCTCAATTGCATTCTTGTCGAGAGCTTAAATGAGAAGATCGATGTCGCTCTCGTGTCTGTATATGTTTGATATGAAGTTACAGTCAACATGCGGTCAGCTCGGCTCTGCGTAAAGAGGGTGACAACAGAGCCAGACGAGCTGTTTCCCACTAAGCTAACAGTAGTGAACAAAAGTATGTATTTTAGGGGGGGACACGTTAACACACACACACACACACACACACACACACAATCCAGAGGACGTTTCAGGTCAGAACATCACACTCTCCGCCCATGTACACACTCACTGATTGTCAGCACACATATTGATGTACACCTTTGGAGAAATCATACTGAAGTGCAGTGATATGCTTAAATAATGATTCTGTACTTAATCAGCTTTGGATTTAAAGTAAATCTGTCCAATTTAGATCAAAGTTATTTTGAGTACTGGTTTTACCCTAAAGGACAACTGAGCAGGATCACACAGAAGCACAGTGTGTAATAAACTTTGTGTCAGGAATGGATGCAGTGAAGGAACGACTGAACACGAGCCCTTAAAATTAAATTTCTTTTTGTGCCAAACTGACTGATCGATTAGATTTATATGTTTACTGATTCTTCTCTTTTTCTTTTGGTCCCATTTGATTTGTGCTTATGAATACAATAAAAAGCATGACTGCAAACCATGTAAACAACAACCAAATGTTAACATAAGGTCCACTCACTGGCATTTTCAGGAGCTTTCATTCACCGTGACACCTGAGGAAACTCCACCTGTTCACCAAGACTACGAGGCACATGTGAAAGCTTTGAGGAAAAGCCAGTAAGTGGACCTTGACTAAACGTTTTCTTTTTGTAAAACTAATCTTTCTGACTTTCGTTCATTTATAATATGTGTAAGCCTTTTACTACACCTGAGCTACTGCACGAGTTCTATTTAATGTGATTTTTCCTTTTAAATTACCCCAAAAAATGCATGCGTGTGCCACCACTGTTGTGTATACATTCTGCTGTTGGAGATATAAAATTCCTACTGACTGATAAAAAACATGGCCTACATGGCTGCACTCATTTGCACGAGGGGATGGGAGTTTAAATCAATAAATCTCACACTTTCTCTCCGTCACCTGACACGAACATACACATGCACACATGCAATCACACACTCACAGGACTAATTGAAGCAAATGTTACACTCTGCTATCTGCTCTCACATTTAGCACTTGACCAACAATCCATCCCACAGACACTTCCTGTGTTGCACTCATGCACATCATCACACCGCGACACTACAGGGAGGGAAAACAGTAGTTTAACACTGAACACTGAGGAACCGGATCAAACTGTTCCCATTTACAACAGAGAATCCTGTGAAATGCATGCACCTGTCTGTGCTTTGAGGCTAAAAGTGGAGGAACAGATTGGAGTTATTCAGCGACAAAAAATTATTATTAAACTCCCTGTTTCTGAATAAATCCAGCCATGTTGGAATGTTAATAGTATTTGGTTGAGAATAACGGCGCTCAGCGGGTCTGGCTTCAGTAGTAGGCAGTGGTCAGGGGTCATGGGCTTTTTATAGAGAAACTATATTCACCCTGAAATTCATTTAAAGATCTTTTCAAAGAAAAACTGCATTAGTCTGAATGTGAATTGAAGTGTACCGCTAACATCACAGCAAATTAAATAGCAGCACTGTGAGCCAGTCGCTGAGGTCGAGGACGGACGAGAAAGAAAAACACTGCAAGCAGATCTGAAAACTGACCACATACATGTACTGAATCTCTCCCGTTGCCTCAGAAATGGCTTGTTTTCACTCTCATCTCTTCTTTTGACCGTTCACCGTCGCTCTGTGTGTTATCCTAACCGCACATTTCCACTTGTTTTTGTTATACTACCTGGCAGCAGCTGAAATTAGATGTAACAGGTGTTATCAGGATGATGTTTTGCTACACCTGTGTGCTCTTCTCTTATAATCTCTGTGTGTCTGTGGAGACTTTGAATGATGCAATCCACATTTCAAAGGATTCTGGGCTTACAATGGGGATGGCAGTCTGTTCTGTTGGTGTGTGACGGGCAGCGCTGAAGCTCTCAGGGATGTTCGGGCTCTAGTTGTCAAACACACACTCCAGCTGTACTCTGCTGCCCACTGCTGGCCACCGGCTTTACTGCAACACTTGGCCTCTCGTTTCAGGCAATTTTGTCGCAAGGAAGCTGCCGGCGGCGAGAGCACCGGCGGCGAATAGGATGGGAACGGCCTTGGTGATGCCGACAAATGACTGGAATATGCTGATGCCCAGCACGGCCGCCAGTTTACAGAGAGCGTTCAGGAAGCCGAACGCCGTGGTCCTGAAGACAAGAGAGACAAACACAATCTTAGTGAAAAGTCTCAAAAAAGCAGATTACTACTTATGAATAAGATTAGTTTTATTTTTTTAGTGCTTTAACTTTACCTTCTCAGTTGGTATTAATTTATTTTAGTTTATTTGTTTCCACATATAAACTTGACAAGGAAAAAATATTTGATATATACTTCAAAGGAAAAAAATGTGAAGAAGAATTGGCGAAAAAAGAAAAACTCCAGGAGGGTAAAAGTGACATTCTTGTAACAAATAAGCCATTTTACAGATATTCACCAGTGAGATTAAGACGTGTTTGTACTTGTACAAGAGGCAACAGTGAGTGATTAGGAATATACAATCTGAATACAAGCAGATTATACAAATACACTATTTTGTGTGGGGAAAAACAGTGTAATAACTTGAGAAATGTATTGGTTACCTTGAAATAAATAGTAATAATAACAATAATGGTAATGAATTAGAATATAAGCATATAAAAGATATGCATATTTGTAAAAACAGATAACTAAAGAACAATTCTGTGCTTTTAGTAGTCGTTAGTAGTAGTCAGTAGTAGTAGTAGAGTCTAAAAAATCAAATCTACAAAAGGGTTTCTCTTTCTAATAAACAACATTTCATCATCATACAAGCAGGAGGAGAGAGGATTTTACTTTGCATCCATTCAGACTGTTTCCAAAATTAACAAAGGTGTCACTGAACACTTTTGGTTCACTTTTTTCTTATACAAGGATTTCTTACATAAGGTTTTACACTACAATTCATATCATAACTGTGCTCATACCAAAGATTAACAGACCATCTGTGCCCATACATAAAGAACAAATCCTTCTAAGTATCATGATTATTACACTGTGATATGTTTTGAAAATAAAAATAATCATGTAAACTAAAATAGAGAATGTCCCGTGATCAATTCTACTGTGTTGTCTTGAATCATGATGTTATTATGATGCTTCTGAGCACAACATTTGTAAGAGGTGAAAATTCCCTTGTGCTTTTTTATTTTATTATGTTATTAGAATTGGTTTTACATCACTTCATTCAAACTGCCAGAGGTCCTTAAAGTGGGATTTATGTGGCTTTAGAGTGGCTGTCTCCTGAGTTATTGCCACTCAGTGTATTTTCATTAGAGGGAATAAGTGCACTTGTCTTCATGCAGTTTCCCAGAAGACCAAACCAGCGATATATGACACAGTAATTTATCACGACTGAGGATCCTTCACTCTCTAAATTAAACGTAATTAAGGAAAATCTGAATAGAAATTAATGTGAAGAAATCTGACACTGAAAAAACAATAGATGTTAACAGAAAAACGTAGTAGTAGTAGTAGTAGTAGTCGTAGTAGCCTCACATGACCTGACCCAGCTTCACTCCCTTCAAACCTCTCTGTGACGTTACCTTTTATCCGATGGGTAGAGCTCCACTGTTATCACATCCAGGGCGTTCCACGAGGCGATGCTGATGCCGCCGAACAGACACAAGAGGGCGATCATCCCCGACTCACTGTTGCCGAACATCAGGAAGAAACAGCTGACACAGGATATGACACTGGATCCCGCTGTATGAAGAGAGGAAAGAGAATTACTTTGAATTAAATATCCTCTCTAACAGTAAAGTGAATTATCTGCATCGATCAGATGTACCTACCCAGCATCCTCAAACGCCCAATTTTGTCCATTAATAGAGCGGACACGATGTTGCCAGGCAACACCGCCAGTGTGCCGAGGAAGTTGACAAAGTATATCATGTAGGCATTGTTGAAGTCGTCGCTGAAGTCGAGCATGCAGCCCTCCTTGTTGTGGAGAAACGTGCTGTTCACCAGTTTGCAGTTGACAAACCTGTATTTGAACAAATCTGAGGACAGAAAGAGACAAAGGGGAAAAGAGAGTGAGAGAGAATCTAAAAATACAAAGGTATCATTTCTACTGTCGACCAAAAACACATATACTGTCACCTCTTCTCATTGTTTTATGGATAAAATATATATTCTGTCATTTCATAAGGATGATCTGAAAAAAACAAAGTTCTCTTTGAAGTAAGGATTGTAATAAATGCTACAACGTTACTGACCACATGCAGTCGTTGTGTTGTTACGTTCATAAAAAATAACTGTAATTTTTCTGTAAAAGAAATGTGAAATAAAAAATAATCAATTCATAAAAATGCAGTACCTACACCAAACGCACGTCAAACACCACAAGATTCAGGAAAAAGCATGATGTTTATTTTTTATCATAGCCTATGTCTGGTTTTACCTGCTCAATTACCACAATTCAAAAACTGGCAAATAGTTTAAAATCCGTATTTACAACACGAGTTGAAACAGAGACCCGGTGAGGCTGTGTATTACTGCTACGGCATTGTAAACCAGTCATGTGATCTGATCACGCCAGCATGATCATAGGCTTCAGAGGGTTAACTCAAAATCTTTTGTAATTATCCCTTCAATGTTTAATGTAGAATTTCTATGAAAAAAATGCTTTCATTCAACTTTTTTTTGTGAAATTACCCAAGATATTTGTTAAATCTATTCTATTTACAAATCTATGTAAAATTGCAGAACTAACTTTTGTATCAGATTTATGAATTCAACAGTTCTATTAGTCAGTTCAGATATTTGTGAAATTAGCATGAGTTTGAGAATGTCTTTTAATGTGGAAAAAATACTTTAAAGAAATGAAAACTTTATGGTTATTTACAGTCACGTGGCTTGTATAGCATCCTATTCTTGCAGCTTCATAAATATCTTTATGTATTTACAAAATCTGTGTTGCACTGAAAAAACAGTGTAGGGTTAGGACATTCAAAGTATTAAAGATTACGTTTGTGATTGTACTTTCTGTTTTGTTTTGTTGTTGATGTTTTGGAGAGCATCTGACTTCACTGTGACCTAAACCAAACTTCCATTCGTACATATATGGTTAGTTTTCCTCAAACAGAGGAAGACGGGATTAAATCATCTCACAGCAAAAGAGGCCAGAGTTGTACAGCAGCCACCGCAAAACCAGGCCTTCACCAGCATCTGGTTTTAATCAGATTTTCTTTTAGGCAGAGACCAAACACAAAAACAGCAGCATCCAAGACAACGGACGTCTTAAGATGTACCGTACACCAGGAGAGGGTCAGAAAGGTCAGACTAATTTGACTCTGTCGATGCTTTGCTGCCTGCAGCTGCACAAACGATATGATTAGATTTTCTGATGACACTGCTGGAACTGCTCCCACACCAATAACAAATACCAGTTTTATTAAAGAGAGTCAGGGGCATGAAAGTGCTGAATAATCGTAAAATTTGAGATGCACAAATGACACAAACATTGAAGAATGTTTCGCTGGCTTCAGGGATGGGAAAATGGAGGCTGTGCTGCAGAAAACTGAATAAATCTCTCACAGCAGAGAACAGAGAGCCACAGAGAAACTGTGTCTATTCAGCTCCTCAGATGTGTTTCCCGGTTCTGAGTCTGACACGTTGATTTAAAGCACGAGCAGAAATCAAAACCACACACACTGCAGCAAATAGAGACTGTCTCCACATTCAGATACGTTTGTCACTTCAGCACCGACTTACATATGTTTTTTTTGTTTTTTCTTTAATGGCCGAGCTCTGCTGCACATCTTATCACTCTGCCTTCAAAACGTCTGGGCTGGATTTGTTTACGTTGCTATGGTAAAAGCTCTGCTGCAGCGTAACCCCGAGTTACCAGCAACACCATGTTTCTATGGTTACAGACCTCTCAAAGCTGTGTTTTGTCTTTCCTCTATTTTGACTTTAGGTTGAAACTGAACACTTTAAAATTCATATATAATCTCTAATTATTTATTATGTCTTTGCTGAGAGGCTGGAAGATGAAAGGATTAGACAAGAAAGATTATAAGATATTTACATTTTCATAACTACTTTATCAAGCAATCTTAAATTTGAGGATTTGTTGCCTTTCCTTGTTTTTTTCTATATATTAGTTGAATATCTTTGGCACTCTTGAAGCTTGCTTAAGCCATTTGTATTTATTCAAGATGACAGCATTAAACACATACTGACACATTCAGGTTGGATTATCAAAAAAACAACAGTTCAACTGTTTGTTGAAGAGCACTATCAAGACTAAAATACTAATAAAAAGCTACATAAACTGCCTTTTTACTCAATCAGTACTTAAATATTGAGATCATGATACATGGTCCATGTCCATGAAGAAAACTATCACACAATACAGACATACAGCAAACCTGGAGCAGATGAATCAGGTTAACAAAAACTACATCATATGGACTTTAGTCACATCAGTAATTAATACACAGTAAATTACAAAGTCATATTTACCTGTATTATAAAACAAACTGGCGATGAAGGTGCAGTTTCTGAAGAAGGTGTGTGTGGAGGTGATGTCCTCAAAGTAGCACTCCTCAAACACAGAGTCCTCAAACACCATGGACTTCATTTTCAGGTTGAGGAACCTGTGAACAAGACATATTGTGATGTATACTTAAAAAATGTTCTGTGCTGCAGTGTTCAATCTGGCAACACCAATAATAATAATAATCACCAACATCCTGGAAGAAAAACACTTACTTGTCGTTGAAGTAGTGTCCTTCGCGGTGCACTTGGTTTTCCAGGGTGAAGTTGAAAGTGACGTGCTCCACTCGCTCTTTAGTGAAGGTCTTCGTGCGCGATTCATATTCCTGCTTCTGGATGTACTTGATCATGTCTGGGAACCACACGGTCAGGCCGTAGTAGCTGTAAAATTAGGGATCAAGATGGAGCAAATAAAGATGTTGTATCCGGAGTAGCAGTGGAACAGCAGAGGTTTTCTGAATCGTTACCTGAAGGACATGGTAAACCAAACAGCCATGAGCATGAAGGTGGTCCGTTTATACTCTGGTCTGAAGCAGGCAAGAATGTTACTCCGGATCTGCAACATGTGAACAAGGAAAAACAATCTCCTCATAAGAATCCATCTGGTTATAATACATGACAATGCTTCTTTTAATTTGAAGGTGTTGTGACCCTGCAGCAGAGATACCCGAGCTTGTTAAAAGCTAGAAGGAACTTCATGAATAGAAGATGCAGCAGCCAGTTTTTTCTTCCTGCATGGACCCTGTGCTCCGGCTCTTATTATCAGGACTATATTTTTTAGAAGCCATTAAGCAGGTGGTAAACAAGAAGTGGATTCAGAAGGAGATGGAGGGTGTAGGCGTGTGCGTGTAACAAAACGTAGGCTGAATGCAAATGAGGGCACAAAGTTTTCCGCCCGGAGCAGTGGTGCTGCAACAGAGTGCAACACAATGAAAACACAAATTTAAACTTGTGAAAAATAGAACCATACAAACACGTTCAGGCAGGTAGTTTATTTTCAATTTAGTGCGCTCATAAAAGCAGAAGTAGCTTGGTCGCATCTGCATTGTTTGTTTCCATCAATGCCAGCTCCACTGGGGCGTTTTACAGTCTGTAAAACACTTCAGCTTTGATTCTCTTGTATAAAAACTGTAATACTGCAGGTTTAAAGAAACAGAGATCCCAGGAGGCTTTTTATTTCTCTCCTTTACAACGTGTTTAAAGACACTTAGCTACAGCTGTTGTTCAGACGTGCCTGCAAAACAGCAAATCTACTTGTTCAAACAATCCCCACATGTGCCCACACTGGAGCATGTTTTTTTCTAATTAAATAAATGTTAGATGTGAATTACTTCTGCAACTTTAAGGGTTTCGCTCACCTGTTGGGAGAGACTCATAATCTTCAGCCTGTAGCGTTGCCAGACTGGGGTGTCGGTGCCGGTGTCCACCAACTCATCGATCTGCTTCACAGTCTTGATTGTGGTGACCTTGGATCACAGAGATGTTGGTCATTACTTTGGATAAAAAATGTCTAACTACACTGAATCTGTTCCTGCTGTTGGTTGGAGTCCATCAGAAAGGAAATGTCAGTCAGATAACACAATCTAGGGCAAACAATGTGCTAGTTTTGGCCATAAATTAAACAAGATATTGGTGTAATTGATGACTACTTTAGCAGTTATGTTAGCTGACAGCCTCATGGAAAGATGGTTTGGAGAAAACGACACATATTGTACCTTTAATCACAGATTTCAACTGTTTTTATACAGATACATTTTAATACGGCAAAAAAGTCTTTAAGCAAATAAATGTGGCCCCTAAGAAAGATAATGAAGTAAAGCAATGTGGTGGCGTGTGGTTGCTGGCTCAGCTGCAGGGGGAGAGGTGGAGCAGTCAGGCTCAGGGAGCAGGGCCAGGTGCGTTAATTAGCACACCTGGCAGGCAGGTAATAACCTGGACACTCTTTGTTTGT
>OOFC01029711.1:0-16795 GCA_900323345.1 Pseudochromis fuscus | reverse complement strand
TCAGAAATCAATCAGCCACCAGCTTGGTTGTAAAAAGGCCAGGCAGGGCAGATAGTCATCATATCTCATCACATGCACGCGGGCTTATTAAAGCACTGGGTGATTCCCATCAGCCGTGTCGTGATGAATAATCTAAACACCTGATAGCATCGACAGTCAAAGAAATCCCCCCAAAAAATCCTCCTGCAGGCCTGATGCACTGTTCCCAACATCTTCAGCCTCAGTACAGGATGTATTTCAGAAGCAGAGGTTTTAGGTGATTAGACAGCTACAATGTGAAATCAAGAGTCCAATTACAGATGTGCACATTTAAGCCTTTCATGCTCTCAAAGCTGTTTTCCCTGAATATAAAGGAAATTGGCTTTGATGCTAACAGGCCAATTTACACAGGCGACAATACGGCCGGATTAAAATAAATAAATCTGTCACACCAGTCGATTGTCTCGTCGCCTGCATCCCGACAAATGCGCTGATTCTTAGAAATCATCCCTCTGCCGACAGCTTGTCACGACTTGGACTAGATTATAGGCCCGATTCACAAAATCGATCTTAATTGCTGTGTGAAGCAAACGGTTGGAGAACACGCCCATCGTCTCTTTCTCGTGATGTTTTAATGCAAAAGAATAAAATCAAATAAATGAAATGAAAGTGAACCGCTGCAAGACGCCATCTAACAGCTAATTATTCCCTCGTGTCAAATTTAATCTCACCTTAAAATGTCCTGCGATGCGAGCGTCCCCTCTTCCCTCTTCTCCAGCCTGGAGGTGGTGGTGGTGGTGGTGGTGATGAGGAGGAGGAGGAGGAGGATGAGGAGGATGATGATGCGTACGAGGCTGTTGCTGTGAACCGGAGTGATGATGATGATGATGATGATGCTGTGCCGTTTGGAGGAGAGAAGCCCACGCCATCCACTCTCACTCAGTCAGTGATGCGCAGGGGTCCCCTCCCCCAACGCAAGCGCTACACGAGAACATTAAACGCCTTCGTGTCTGAACGGGTTTTGGCGCATATCTGCACACAATCGGTGCACATTTACGCAGGGTGTTGCGCCTTTAAGCGCGTGCAATTCACCCCCCGGTAAAGGCCATAATGACGGTGTGCGCATGTTAAGGACTTTACTGATATTCATTTGGATTATTATTATCATCCATCTGCTTTTTTTTTTTTTTTTTTTTTTTTTTTTTTTTACATGTACTTCTGTCTGTACTCCTGAATATCAAATCGTGTGCACAGACAACACACACGTGCAAGCACACCTGACTCCTGTTGCCATGCCAACCACTTAAATATTCTTGACTGCATCAAGATGTACGACGTAAAAACGTGAGCTTTGGGCATACAGTGTGACGTCACCACTCTGATCAAATTTCTCAGTGAGCATAAGACACAGAACTTTTAGTTTTTGTCACATAAATAAGGATGGAAAAGTACGGAAGCGTATTGCATTCACATGGAAAAATAAAAATCGGCTCTGTTTTTCTGAATCAACGAGATAATTATCTCGTAAAAACAGAAACGGTTTTACGAAAAAATAAAAAATTGGCTCTGTTTTTCTGAATTAACGAGATAATTATCTCGCAAAAACAAGAAACAAATTATTATTTTATTTGAAATCGGCTTTTTAAAGTAGATAGGCAAATTATCTCGTTAATTCAGAAAAACAGAGTCAATGTTTATTTTTCCATGTTAACGCAATACGCTTCCGTAGAAAAGTGTGTACAATTTTTGTGTAAATATGTGTCATTTCGAGGGAGTTGGGTTTTTTTTTACTTCACTTTTTTTCCTTTCTTTTGCACGAGTTGCCCCAAGGATTTTTGGAGCATATGAAGAAGGAAATAATATATTTTTGAATTTTGAAAGAGCTTACATACATATTCCTACTGAAGTTTCTAATACATTCTCATATAAAGCATATAAAGATGGAGTAAAACAATAGACTGTATAGAGAAACAGACTAAGCATTTAAGGCTCAATAAGGCCAATGCCGAAGTGGAAAAACAGTAATACTCCCGATGGCCACTGGAGGCTGGCTCCAAAAAACTCTGGTTCCAGTTGATGTTGATTCAAAAATCATGAAATACTCAGTCAATGAATTTTTTTCACAACTCATTCTGATCTCATTAGCTTTAATCAATTGTTAGAGATGACAAAAAAAACAGTTCATAATTAAGTAGATATTAGGAATAAGAATATTTAGGGGCGTGTTTGATCAACAGGTCAGGTCTCCAATGAGATCAGGTCAGAACTTGAGTCTCATAAACACTGGGCAGTGTCCTTGAGTTCAAGTGTCAGATCCACCTCCTCACTCCTCCCTTCATATCCAAATATGGTCACATCTGGCTCCAAATGCCTTGGGAATCCCTGCTGTAGACTGAACACTGCTGCCCCCTTGTGGTGGAATACCAACAGCATCTTGTTAAAACATTTAATCATTCGAAGCAATGTGGATTCCACCCTCTGATCATTCCCAAAATGTAATCATTTGTTCTTTGGGCAATAACCTATCACTCAAAAAAAAAATCATTGACATCTGTTTAGTAGTTTTTCCACGATGTCGCTAACAAGCAAATCAATCCTAAGGAAACTACAACCTCTTTGGCAGAAAGAAATATTTGCAGTGTTAATTTGGGCTCATTTCAGTATGTTTGTTTACAATGTTTATGAAGCTGTAAGCAACATTTTATTGTTGTATAGGAGCTGCAAACTGTTGTTTACTGTAAATCTTAATAAACATTTCTCAACTTTCAATTTACAAACACAACCAAGTTTCACCAACACTTTTGCTGTCAATCCACAGGCCAGTGATGTTCATCTACCTTTGGAGAAAAACACACTAAAAACCACTGACGATGCCATGAAATCTGGTGTTTATGTCTACTGCCTTTAAAGGTGTATACCTACTCCTTTTAGTGACTTCCTGAATGCACATATATACAAAACACAACAAAGACATTCTGGCCTGTAACCTGCAGTAAAACCACAAGTGGAACCAACAACATTACCGACTGCTCCATTAGCTTAAGTGCTTCAGTAAGCAGAGGCAGTGAACCAGCAGCCTGGGAAGCATTAAATTGAAGTAACTACTTTTCATGTTAATCCCACCTTTACCTTTCAATCAGCGACTTTTTGGTGTGTCATTAATCACAGGTGTAATCACAGATGATCAGAGAGCAATGTGTATAAACAAAAACATCCAAAAATTGTACTAAAAATTTTTATTCGAAGGTCATTCATCTGTACAATGACAAAACAAAAGAAAAAAACAAATACAAACAGCTGGTTAAATTATTGTCACAGTTACAAACTCAAGATCTAAAGATGTGTTTAAAAAAAAAAAAAAACAAAAAGCAAAAATCCCGCTGGTTTTTGCCATCAGACGTGGATTACGGTGGCATTGGTGCTCTCATAGGAACCCGAGGAGGGGCACCTGGGGGCCTTGGTGGCATTGGAGGTCCCCTCTGAAAGCCAAAGGGAGGTGGACGAGGAGGACCGGCACCGTATCCAGGAGGAGGCATGGGAGGAGGCCCTCTCATACCTGGAGGCACAGGGGGACCTGAGAGAAACAAACAGGGTCATAATCTGATGAAACCTACACCTCACCTGTGGTAATGTGCTCTCACCACAAAGGTAGCCACAGTAAGCAGCATTTCAACATTTGATGCATCATATTAAGTGTTTACAGTAAATAATAGCTTGTTTAGAAAGTCGGCATAACAAAAAAAACCCTCTACGAACAAAAATCCATTTATAGATTTTCAATTTTCATTTAAGTTATATTCCAGCTTTTAATCTGTTTAATCTAGAAAACTAGCCTGTAAAATGTATTGTCTCCTTGCCTGTGCATGGGAGTAAATCCTTCATTCATTAATGTCATTTGCAATGAAGTTCTACAATCAAATTAATTTCTCCGCCTTCACAATACTGGATGTGGATTGGGGTAAAATTCTAGGGCATCTATGACAGCACCAATCACACGAGTTCATTGTGTTACACTGTCTCTCAATCTGTGTCAGAGTGTAAAATATTTATTTCCAGGCTACGATTTGAAAAACATGTCATCAACTCGCATCTCCGACCATGATTTTTAAAAACAAAGCTGCTTTGGCTGTAAAGATAAAAAACTACAGATTTGAAATGATGTTGTATTCTGATTGACAGTCAGGAGGGGTCACAGCAACAATCACATTTTAGTCCCGGATTTCTGACACTTTGAGAAAATCAGAACCAAAATTCAGACATTGTAACTGAAAATCAACCATCACTATATTCTACCACAACGCTGGTTATGTAAGAGCCAAAGAAGCTTCTTTCATGATTATCAGCTCTTGACTACAGCACCCTAAAATCACACAGTGCATGATTCACTGAAGCATTCACTGAGAATAATTATCTTGCATAAACAAGAATGTGTTGTCACACCTGATCCAATTTCCATACCTTTATCATATCTTGTGCAAACACGTGGATATGAGTGGTTACTAAGTTGTGTGTCATAGCCCTGTCATCATGACACGTGTGGATTCATCATGTGTCAGTGATTACACTGATCATTCAAAACGCACATTCGTAAGAAAGTCTTTGGTGATGCCTTGCTACCAAAGCTGCATCACAGGCACCACCAGAGAAACACAGAAACATGTGTAAATGAACTTTGCTTTTTATCTAAATCATCTGTTGTCACCCAGGCTTCCTACGAGTACACAAAATATGTTAACAATCCACTACTATCTCTCTCCCACACTCTGAAAACCCCAAATCTTATTGCTGAAATGTTTTTTCAGTCTCATATTTTAAAATGTACTGTGCTCAGGTTTTCACACAGCAGTCCTTTTTCAGTACAACTAATCGGGTCTATTTTTGGCAGCATGTTATTGAGAGGACCCTTCAATTACTCTGTTGCAGGGAACACTGCTTTGAGGGAGGCTTCTCTCATTTGTGAAGCCAAAAGTGACTTTTGTGTGACAACAAAGGCTCGGGGAGATGCCACAGTGCTTACCCATAGGAGGTCCATACGGTGCTCTGGGAGGCATGCCCATAGGTGGGGGTGGGGGCATACCGGGGGGCGGCGGTGCCCGTGGATTTGATCCTGGTGGAGCAGGAGGTGGAGGGACCATGCCAGGAGGAGCAGGAGGGGGCATGGGCATCTGAGGCATACCTGTGAGATACAAAGTTTTTTACATTTGGCAGTTTTTCAGACAGTCAACAGTAGAAAGTGAGAGGAATTGAGAGGTAACCGGATATGCTGCAATTACAGGGCTGCCCCCTAAACCCCCTGGGCCACTCTTATCCTAGTTTTTGAGTACAACTACATTTACTGCTGCAAAATGTTCCAATGCATCCATCCCAGAAACATATTTAAAGCATAAAAGCCTTACCTGGATGCATATTTCCAGGGGGGAAGGGCGGTGGTCCAGGTGGAGGTCCACCACCACCCTGTGGACCTGGTGTCCCCGCTGTTGGTGGCATGGGCATAGAAGGGGGCATTTGTGGAGGCATCGATCCAGGAGGAGGAACAGGGGGGAAAGCACCAGGGGGAGGCATGCCTGCACAGCAACATGGAGAATTTGTAGAGTAAGTTGCAGTTTCATTTTCTAATAGTGTAAAAACTCAAACTGACAGATGATTCAGTTATTTCATTTGTTGCAGTCAACGCTGCAACTACAGAGCCTTTAATTTAAGCTAATTTCCCAAATGTGATGTTGCTTTTATTCAATGCATTGTTCAAGATTAAATTAAATCAATCTGTTTATCACCCCCTGATAAAGGAGGCATCAGTCACAGCAAGGCAATTACATTTCCTGCAGGATTCTACTTCATTTCAATGCAAGAGTGTTATGTACTCTCATGATACTCACAACGTTCAACTATGCAATCTATAAATAATCAGAGACTGTTCTTATGTACAGATTATGACAAGGACACACAAGAGAAACACACCAGTACAACTCAATGTGGCTCAAACAGAAAAAACTGAAGTAAAAAGTACAAAAAAAGACATTTGTAGATGTGTAACTAGCATGGCCAGATTTGCTGCAGAAAATGTATTTTTCCCCAAAACGTAAATCATTTTAACATCATTTGAGTGTGCAACTAAAATTATGACTTCCATGAGTAAAACATATTGGACAAGAGGAAATGAAACAGAAAACACAAAAACTGTGAGCGCACATGAAGCATCATGTGAGCAGCAGAAGTAGTGCCCGTGTAGTCAGTGTAGTGTTAGTCTGTTCTAACACAGAATGCATTCAATAACGATATTGAGTGCAAGACACTCGCCCATTTGATTATCTAGCAGGGATAATATGAAAACAGATTATACAGCTGATAAACTTCCTGTGTAGACTCAAACAGGACAAGTCGCACAGTCACCATTTTCAAACTACACAGGTAAATACTTGACTACATTCTGTGAGCATATGACTTGAAATCGTCATCTACTAACTTATGATTGGAAAGAGAATCATTCCACATTGGTTCATTAATACGAGCTGAAAATGTTCTGCATGGTGATGAAAAGTCTACTCCAAGAACATCTTGTATAATTTAACATTTATCCCGCAGAATAACTGGTGTCCAGTCATACCTGGCATGGGCATCCCAGTTCCCATTGCAGTCAGGACCGGTGTCGGGGCAGATGGTGGTGGAGGAGCATCTGCAAACAGCTGGTGCGGCCTGTCTGCCTGGGAGAGAGGGTTCTGTGCTGCCAGCAGTCGCTCTGCAGCTGAGCCATGGCGCTCTCCTTTAGAATCTTTCTTGAAGGCGTATGACACTGTGATGGGCCTGTTGCACAGATACTGGCCATTCATGGCCTCAATGGCAGCATCCGATGCATCAAAGCTGGCGAAATTGATGAAAGCGTAACCCTTGGAGTTGCCGGTGTCTGGGTCTCGCATGATCTTTGGCGTCTGCAGGATTACACCAAAGGCACTAAATGTGTCATAGAGCAGTTTCTCATCAATCTCTGGATCCAGGTTACCGATGAAGATGTTGGCACCGACATCCAGGTTTTTGTTGTGTGCTGACGCCTTATTAACCCTAATTGGTTTGCCATAGAGCTTTATCATATTCATTATTTTAATGGCATAGTCGGCATCCTCTTCACTGAGAAACTCTACAAAACCATAACCTGAAAGAAGAGGAAAAACAGTTGGTCAGGCTCATTACTTCCATTCCATTATTTCACATCCACAGAGATTCTTTAGGATTGTTTTTAGAGGCTTTATTCTCCCTTGAGTGACAAAAAAATTTATCAGATACTCACCTTGATGTTGCCCAGTGACCCTATCTTTGGGCATGTGTGTGTTGACCACAGGACCAGCCTGCAGGAAAAGCTCCCATAGTAATGGCTCTGACACTTTCTCATCCAAGCCGCCAACATACACAGTGGCGTCTGAAAAAGAAATAGGAATCAACTTGGTAAGTAGTAGTAGTGAGGTGTGCAAATTTGATCTGTTTTTAAAAGGACTGGGTTAAAAATACAAGACAATAAAAATGCTTCAGTTCTGAGTCCTGGTTATTACACTGCAAGTATTTACTTATTAAAGAACTGGTTCTGTGGGTTTTTCCACATTATTTTTACTGAGTCATCTCATACGATTGAAACGCTACCAATATATCTTTAAAACCTATTGCCTCCATCAGCAAAGATTTAAGTGACACATCAGAAGCTTTCCAGCATAATCCCTTTTGTACGTGTGAGATTTTAGTTTATAATAAACTGAATAAAAACAATAACAGCTACAAGACATGGCAATCATTTTTATAGAATATCAAAACAATAACACAACACTAATTGCTGTATCTTGATAGGATGCATCGATAAATAATTTGACTCTTCTAAAAACCTGTAGCAGAACTAAAATGAAAAACTTTCTGAACTTTTAGGCAGCCCACACTAACATTACCGTAAACAACGATGAGTTAACCCGTTTCTACAGATTGCGTCAGCAAATGCTGCTTAAAAGCACCTGACCCCCAAAATATTGGTAATGGGAGAAACACAGAGGAGTGTTTCGTTGTTCAACGTGAATGCTGAGCTTTCAGCTACAGGCTCTGTTGTAGCTTGCTAAGCTAGCTTTAGCTGTACGTCAACAGGATGCAGCTTTGCTCCTAATTTGCTATCAACATCCGCCACACATTTGAAATCAATTAAACATCAATGCACCAGTTTGGTCCGTATAGAACATGTAAGTAAAAGGAATCAAAGTTTTTTTTATTTAATTAACGTTAAGCTAACGACAACTGAGCACTTCCATGTGATCGACCCGTTGTTTAATACAAGCTACTAGCTAGCGAGGCGGTCAACGGCGCTCAGCGAAACACATATAGACAGTTTAAAGTTTATTGTAAAATATGATTTATGAATGAGTGAAACAAATAAGGACACACATATGTCAATGATAGAGTTACCTTGGTTTCTTTCAGAAATTGGTCCCGCCGCCATGTTGAATGAGCAACGCAGCGACGTAAAGAAAAGCCCCGCCTCTTCCTGTGCGAAGTGACGTAGGCACGCAACAAGGAAATCTAATAGCTTACTAAATCTAAAAGTTATTTTCAAACGTATTTTCTTTTCTTTTAGTTTCCTTACGTTTAAATGAAATATGAAGAATAGATTGTTCCAGTTTACAAAGTGAGATTCTTTTCCTTCTGTAATTGGACACAATTTACTACACAGAATAAAAAAAGTGACAATACTAATCTTTTCTATATTATGTAAAACAGTGTCAAAATACTTTTTTAAAAAAGCCCATTTACCTGAGATTCTTTTTTAAGTTTGAAGAATTTAAGAAATTTATTACATCTCTCATCAGCTTTATAGCACTACAATATGAAAGAAAAAACATCTCTTCCAATGTGTGTTATAAAGTAAAATGAATCCAAACTGTACTATTTCATTCACAGTATTTGAGAAATGGCTTGTTTTAAATTATGGGTATTAATACATTAAAACATGATTTCTTGGTAGTGGATATTGTTGCTGTACTACTGCACAATAAAAACAAGTGACACGACAAAGTAATAAACATTTCTATCCGCCAGTTTATTACATATACATATAAATCTACTAAAAGTATAAACATGGAATACAAAATGTTCTTAAAAAACACATACAATAAGGGCTTCGGAAAACACTTTTATAAAACAATACTGTATAGAATATGAAACATATAAAAACAAAATCAAATCAACACATCAAGCATCAAAGCCAAAACATAAAAAGCCAATGTTGGTTTTTTTATATATATAAAATGGATAGCAAATAAAATATTGTTTTAAAAAAAGCCTTCACTGATAATGATCACAATGAAAAGTCAAAGGCATTTGTAAGAAGAGAACTCTGAGATTAATGGCTTGTGGTCAAAAATCACTCACATACTGAACATCTAAACTAAAAGAAAAATGCAAACACACACTTCAAGATCTCCAGCTTCTTTTTTTGTAACCTATAATTAAAATACTTGTTGAGTTTTTCTCATGGGACAAAACAATTACCGAAAACACATCTGCAGATGAGTTTCTGGGAAACTGTTTAGTTCAACAAATAAAATGTAATCACGAGAAGTGGAAAGATAAAAATGTGACATAAACCAGGATGGGTTGAAGCTGCAGATGTGTGAGGTTTAAAGGCTCAGTGGACCAAAAGGACAAAATTACTTACTCTTCTATACTTGTAATGAACACATATTTCGCAAGCTGAGTACCAAACCAACAATATATAATGTTTATAAATTGATAAGGTAGTAACTGTTATTAGATCCTTCATATCCTAATGGTTTGTAACATATTAAAGGAATAATTTGATTTGGAAATTAGGGGATTTCTACCACTCTCATGTTGGTAGTGTAAAGATTAAGCAGTCAGCCAGACTACATGTTGGCAAGGAGTTGTTGCCTGGCAACCAACACAAGCTCCAGGAAGTTTTTGGTCCCGACCAAAAAAACAGTACATAACCCCCTAAAAAATGTAAATTATCATCTTTATACCTCTGTTATTGTACACGTTAAACAAACAAGATATAAAGTGGTAGCTTCAGAGGTGCTGTTTGGCAGATTCTTTGGGCAGTGCCACGCTAGCTGTTTCCACCTGTATCCAGTCTTCACACTGAGCTAAACAGTTGCTGGCTTTAGCTTAATATTTACCAGACAGCCATGAGTGTGATGTCAATCCTCTCCTCTCAATCTCCAAGAAAAATCCTTTAAGATACTGTAACAGTAATATAGTATGTAATCTTTAACATTACCTTTACATGTAAAGACAAAACAAAAAAAAAACATTTGTCCTTTAAAGACCCCATTAAATCAAATTAAACTTTTGAGTTCTTTTTAAAGGTCTAAACATTACATGCTATCAAATTCATAAAGGCACAATTATCCCAGAGTAGAGATATAGTAACAGAATAAAAAAAAATGGTCTGGCTTTATTTATACTTCATACCTTCTTGAGCTTTTTATTTTCCATCACCTGAAATGTTGTGTAATCAGTTTCTGCTGCTGACAATCCAGCGTTCAGCAGCGAGAATGATCCCTCCCGCTGTTAAACTCTCATAACTTCTACCCACATTTCCTTCCAGCCAGAGCCACACTTCATCAATTAAACTCTTGGCTTCTTTACATGGGGTCTTTAAAAGGCTACTTGTTGTCTTTATAATGTATTAAAAATACATTTCAGATACACAGACCAATATAAAGATATCACATTTACAGTACGAAAAAAAAAATCTGGTAATAAGTGCGAGTTCCATTACATGTTTTTAGCCCATGAATATACTAGCACTGCCAAAAAAACAACTTCAGCTGCCAGTATTTAGAAAAAAGACATAAACCACAGGTGCTGGTACTGTTTCATATTGATGACTCACAGTCCATGAATCAGCTTTAAAAAGCCACACTCATTTTCTGGCCCTTGGTATTTTACCTCCACTCACTGTTGAGACCCTGACCTACATTTCAGTCCTAACAAGCACCAAACTTTTGTGAACTCCTCGAGCTGAAGCACATGACAAACACAATCTGTATCACAAGAGCAATTCTATAGTTTAACGGCGTTGCTTTGCAGGTTCTTTAGTTGATAGCACACTAAAAAGTATACATTCGGCTAGTGTCATGGTCACCAAGAAAATAAACAAAAAAAGCCTTCACAAACAAAAATAAACAAGACAACATAAAGATGGTTCAATATCTGTTTTTTTTTTTGTTCAAAAACCTGAGCTGCTGTCAGAGCTATCACTCATCTGCTGACAATTTTTGCAAAGTACCCACAAACGAGCCAATAAGTGTCTCAATGCTCACTGAAAGATTTTTTTTTTTAATTCCCGTTAAAACTGGTGGAATAATGCTGAGTGCCTGTTACAGAAAACCTAAAGAAATATGGCAACATATGGCACGATCTTTCATCCTTTTGACCATTGCTGATTCTTTGATGTCTAGGTGGTGAGTTCTGTTTGTGTGGTAATATTTTAGAAATATTTATTTTATGAATAGACACAGGGTACTCATTTCCACATCTGCAAACAAACACATCCAAAGCGTTAAAGAAACCCACAGGTCTGACTGGAGAAATGATTCCTCAAAGGTGTTTGGTTTGATGGGTCATATTAACTTATGTCCCGTACATTCACTGATCCAAAGAAGGCTTTGTTTCTGTAGGTCTATCTGAGTAAATACAGTATGAAATAAAACATGTGAAGCCCAGTCAGGTGGTATGCCAAGCACTTTTACAGGCATTGTTTTTTTGAAAAGCACTGTTATCCTGTAATCACTAGGCACAAGGAGGTACGGCTATAGCGGCGAGAGTGTGTTTTAATGGACGGATGTGCATACTGTAAGTAAAGGCCTGATTACCTGGTCTTCATAACAAAACACAACCTAAAAGTTCAGACAAGTCACCTTTGTGTCTATAAAGAGAGTAATACTGTTACCAGGAATCCTACGGAGTGTGAAGGCGTGTTTCCACGACGGACAGAGGGTTTAGTGCGAGGGCAGAGTGGCAGTGTTGGCTGCACTGAGCTGACCCACAGCTAACATCAGGATGTCTTTCTTCTCTTTGTAAAACCGCAGTTCTCTGCCCGCCAGCCTGGCGTCCTCCAGCTCTCGCTCCGTCGAGGCCAGCTCCTGCGCGATAGTGGCCGCTACGCTCTGTTCTCGGTTCACCCAGTCGGCCGCCATCTGAGTGCGCATGTCATCATCCAGAGCCCGATGGGAGTAGTGAGCCAGCACCTCCTGCAAGTTCAGACGCATCAAAGAGCACAGCTAAGTGTTTGATAGTGTAAAGCCCTGTTTTTGATTAAATATTCTTTCAGTTAGCTGCATTTTATATGAGCTCAACCCAGATAGATGTCAGGAAATCTTCAGCCTTGACTCTAGTGGCATCATTCTCGTCACATCTCCCATTTTGACGTTGTGTCTTTGGGACTTGAAGATTTTCTGTATTGATGTCTCAAACACTTTAAGTGTGTGTTTGTATATGTGATGACTGCTTTGTGCAGCTGAACTGTCTTGTAGTAAAGTTTAAACCTTACAGGTCTCTCATCTAACCTCTGATAAAAAAAAGCCTTGGTAACTCACTAAAATAATGTTTTAGGTAACTTGCAGTAGAATTCATAATGAGCTTCTTATATTGTGACCTCTTTTCCAGCTCACTAGTGCTCTGCCACTCATGGCAAGAAGAAAATGTCTGATTTATCTAAAACAGCTTCTTTGTGTTAAAAGAAAAAAGAGACCTGGTCTATAATTTCTCCATTTAAAGAGAAAACCACACCTGTGCGTGTGTGACTAAAGCCATCTGTGGGGTACAGTACCTGTCGGGAACACTGTCGTTCTCTCATGGCTTTGAGGCTGCCATTCCAGTGCAGCAGCTGGAACACAGTCATCAGCTCCTGAGTCACAAACACCACCAAGAATTAGAGACCAAATTCACTTACAAACTGAAGTAATTCAACATTGCAACCCATGCATGTTGCCTTCAGACTGGCTGTTTCCAATTACACACAGATGCTCCAGCTCCAAGCTCAATGCTATTGGTAGATGACAAAAACAGGTCGCATTGTATACACATTCATAACGAACACTCACATTTAAACACAGTCATATCATGTGCACAAATAAAGACTATAACATGTGACTCCTGTCAGTCACTTTTATTTTCTATGCACCTGAAACTCCAGCATGGACTTTCCTTTGTTGGACTCAAGCATGAAGCGAAATGCCCCGATCCCTGTGTTAGGATTGTCAGCCTCTTCTCTGTTTCCCTGTGAGCAAGAACAAGTAGTTCATGTCAGTTAGCTACAGCTTGACTTGCTTATTAACTTTCATGTTTCTACACAAGTTTAATGTGTGTGTGAGTTTTGAAGCCAAGACAGTGTCACTTTCCATCATTTTCTTTTCAAAGCAATTTGAATACACTATGCACACTTTCTCAACATGTACTGTATAAAAACTGCAGGGCAACAATTTGATGAAAATTTCATTAATGATCACATTTCCTGTCATATTTTGGATAAACATTAAAATCACCTAAAGCGCACACTTACTGATTGACATATAAATCTACATTTCAGTGTTCAGTACTATTTATTATAGCTTACGTTGAAGGAGGCCAGCGCCTCACTCACGCTCTTCTCAATGAAGTCGTCTGTAATTCGACGAGAGGGATGTTCATTAAAAACAGAGTTCATCAGGGCAATCTTGGCAGCGCTGCGTCTGGCCTCTGCTTTAGTGGGACAGAACTGTCAAACAGAGAAGAAAGCACGTATTAACGGTCAGATACACAGATATACAACCACAAAGACCAAGGACAGCCGGTGTTTATATGGAGAGAAGGCACCCAAGCGTGCACAGATGTCAAATCGCGGTTTTGTGGTCATGAGTTTGCCTCCATATTTGGCAGGACTTGCAAGAATGTTTGTAACATCTTAGATTAATTGTGCAGTATGAGATGTCTCTCCAAAACACAGCACGCTCCCTGGTGTCTAATGGCAGATTTGATTTAATAATAATAGTAATAACTGAGCTAATAAAGATGCACATGCTGTACCTGGAAACTTCCAAAACAGCTGCCGCCTGGAAGGCTGACATAGCAAACGTATGGAGGGCTGTTGGATGGGACCATTTCATAAACAACAAGGGCTCCGTTCCGCAGGTCGGCCCCTCTGGTCAGCTTCATCTGCCAAAACTCCTGTAAAGCTTCCACCACATTCACTGAAGGGCACAGGGATAAAAGGAGCCTTGTTACACTGTCGTATAAAACCTGTTTCCTAACATTAGCTTCATTTGCATGTGTTTGTCTGTAGCCACTGGCTGCACTCTGCAACATCCTCTCTAAACACAAAGATGGAAAGGGGCAGGGGGAAGGTCGTCTCCAGGATGCCAGAGGTTTTTCCTGAAAAGATTTAGGTGGCTGCCGAGAGGAAATTCTGCATTACCTCAGAGGAGAAAAACACCCTCAACTCTGCATAATATGTGGGAAAGTTATGTCTGTCACTCGTTAGGAAACAACAACAAAGGAAAATCTGTAAAATCTGCAGCAGAGCCATAAATGAATATTTGGGTTTGCGGGGAGATGTGAACATTACCCAGGTTTCTTTGACTGCTGTAACATCTCAGCACCGTCCTGCTGAGCTCTTGTTGTCTGCTATGAACACAGGCAGCCTTATCCTCACTCACTAACAGTCTGGAGCCTCATCAATATGTTTTAGGGCTGCAATGAATCTTCTGTCAACAAAACTATGCAATGCAAATCCAAATCATTTTTCATGCTCCTGCTGCAGGACAGTAAAACACCCAGTATACACTGTTCTTGTGTTGTTTCTGAGTCATAAAGTAATAATTTATGCACCTCTGAAAACTTAATCTAATATACAGACATACATACTGTAAAAAAAAAAAAAAAAAAGATTTAGGCACCTCAGATTTTTATTCATCCTGCAGAACCATCAGGGAGCAGCCTGACAATGAGTCCAAACATACATCCGTAAGGAGTCATAAAGAACTATGTTGAGTGAAAAAATAGAGGGAGTCCTACAACAGATGGCGTGGCCCCGACAGCCCTGATCTCAACATCATGGTCTCAGTCTGGGATTAAATGAAGAAACAGCCTAAAAACCCTTGAAAAACTGTGATTAAGTGTGTCTAAGGGAGTGGATGTGCATTTTTGTAAATTCTATTTATACAGTTTCTGCACAACAATACCTTTTTGCACCATAATTCATATCACACAGTCTATTTATATAAATTATCTACAGTTCTACTTGTTCTGTGTTATTATCTATTAGTTACTGTCTGCTATTATATTTTCAACATATTGTGCAGTAACAATAAAAATGCTTGAATCTTGAATATATTCATTATTATATTAAAAAAACTATTCAGTGCATTGTTTCTGAAGGCTGTACTTTTAGCACCTGAAACAATTGTTGTGCAGAGAATGAATCCATAATTTACTGTCTACTTCTGACGGTTAACTTAAGCTGGGACAAGATGTATGATGGATGAGACATTGGGTGTGCACCACATGCACAGTAGTAGTTTCCATATAACGAGGGCCAAACAAAGTGAGAGCAAAAACGATTTCAGAGTGATGAAATGATTTCACAGTATCTACACAGTTCTAGTAAGATCATGTCTTTTGGTTTGTGTTAGATCAGCAGTGGAGCAGGAGACAGGAAACATTTGAAGACACTGAAGGATCAAATGTAACAGTTGTGTTTGCGCAGACACACAAGGCAACAGTTAAATGGCACCAGGAACAACCCTGCATTTACACTTCTGGTCACAAATCAAAGGACAACAACTTCTCAGCCAACTTCTTGTCCAGAAGCGTATTTACCACCGATGACCTTTTTATTACAGTTTTCTAAGCAACTAACAGCAGGAAAAATTAGTGGCAGGAAACAGACCTCTGCTAAATTACAACCTGTAACAGTGGTATAATAAGAGAAAAGCCAAATTACATCATAATGTGTGGGGAATTTACAGCAGTCTTTATGGTGCTGCCAATGTTGAAGGCGTTAAGTAGCCTAAATGGGATAGAGGAGGGAAGAGGCTGTTAGTCGGAGCACAGAGGGACAATCTTTTGGAAATAAATCCTATTAGTACAGGACAGGAACACTTGTATTAAGTCCAATTGCAATCATTAATTCTACTTTGGTGTAATATCACTTCTAGACATGACTTTTGCCATTGCGCTGGTAAAATGAGTAAAGTATGTCCTCAGTATCACCTCATAAATCAAAATATATATATATATTATTGTGTAAACTACATCCTAATGCTATTCTTATAATCAAATAGTTAGAAACAAACTTTTTTAAATGACAAAGAGGATGTAACCCATCCAAAACTATATCTTTACTACTGACAATGGCCTTTTGTTTGTCAAGGTTGTTTACATGACATGTTACCGAGATGAATGTAAAGGCTGATGTGTCAGGATAATAGTTTATTGTTCGTTAAGAGTAATCCCCCAGAGCTGAGGTTGGTAATCCTACTTATTAAGTGACTGCAGCCATCAAAGGAAAACTTTTAACTCCTGAAAGAAACACTGTGGTGATAATATTACCACAGTACGTGTTATATCTGATACACTGTAGCTGGATATTACAGGAATGTAGTTTTTTGTCGGTCCAAACAAATGGCGCAGCTCAAAGTGTCTCTTCACAAACTCCCCTCCCCAGCTTCAAACTGGGACAGTATGACACATATTAACATGGTTATCTGGAGGGTTTTTATACTTTACCTCTGCCGTATCCCTGCGTGTGTTTGGCGAAGCTGCGAACCACAGCCTCCACCGCCTCCTTCAG
>OOFC01029710.1:0-15033 GCA_900323345.1 Pseudochromis fuscus | reverse complement strand
TTGTTATCATCCATCTAGATGAAGCTGCACTAAAGTGAATGTCAATAAAACAGTCAGATAAGTCAGTCAGTCAAACTTTATTCATAGAAAACAAACCAACGTTCTGACAACTCTGTTCACTCCAAAACAAGCTAGTACATTCACAATACAGTACTGTACATACCGGTAGCTCTTACCGGTATTTGCGCCGCCTTCGTTGAAAACAATGTATTTCCAACTCCATTTGTCACAGTTCAAAGCTACATGAACAGCTGTTTTATTTTTTTTCCCGAGGTAACATCAGTGATGAAGTATTATCTTTTACCAACAGCAAGGTACAACAGGTAGTGCAACTTTTTATCATGTAGTTAGTGCATCACAAACGTGGAGGGAACTTTTCCCTGATTCAGTAAACACGTAAAAGAAACAGTCTGATACCGCTACGGTAAAGCAAACGTTAGTGCAATCACAATATACGCCCCCTGACTATGGTAGCCATAATGAACCAATATTGATCCATATATAAGGTGCATCGGTTTATAAGGCGCACTGTCGGTTTTTGTGAAAATTAAAGGCTTTTAGGTGGAGCTTATAGTCCAGAAAATACAGTATCTCCCTGTAAGATCCTGTTGTGTGAAGGTATACCGCCATGCTCTTAATGTTACCAACTTAATCAAAGTCTCCTTGATTTTGTTACAGTTTTTTTGTTTCAAAATCCTGTAGCTTGAAACAGAGGGACTATTCATCAGAAACCTGCACTAGCAAATGAGAGTGAGCTGACCGGGATGTGTCACCAACCAGAACAGTATCTCCATGGTGGTGACATCTATAAAAAGACGACGTTTCTAATGATCACAGGCGACACATTCTCCTCCACTTGTGTGAAAATAACAACACTGTTAGATTGCTGCAGTAATTTGCACTCGTCTTGTTTGAACAATAAAACCTTATTTCCCACTCACCTCCAGTTGCAAAGTGTATAAGTGATGTGTATTTCATCTTCTCAGACCTGACCTCATCCACAGTTTAATTTGCAACCAGCTGAGTTCCTGTGAGATCCCAAGTCCCTGCAGTCACCGCTCTGAAAAGATTCAGTAGAAACATCATGTGCATGGTGCTGTGTCTCGACTGAACCATCTTCTGCATATGTTTTAAAAACATACGCCCAGGTACTTGTAATCCTCAACCACTGTAATGTCCTGTCCAAGAGCACACAGTGGTTTGAAAGGTGTCTTCTTTTTCCTGAAGTCTATCACCATGTCTCTGGTCTTGGAGACATTCAGAGTCAGGTGATTTCTTCTGGTCCCAGAGCAACTGGGCCATTAGACAATATAGGCAAATGCTAAGGGAGCCGTGGCCTCCAGGGGGCGCCACAAAATGGGGAAACAATTCATCTTTAATATAATTATGTTAAAAGTAGTGATGACTATTAACTCTTACAGTGGAAAAGCTCACATTGATTCAACTGTAAAGCAACGTGCAAATAAAATTAATACAAATGAGCAAATGAGAATAACGCATAAGTGCCCCCCCAATCCTGTTTGGTACCTGCTGCTCTCTGTAGGGGGGAGGAGCCAATTAATTGATGTGATGACAGTGACAGTGTACTGTTCAGTCGATAACTTGCCTCTGTGCAATTTGCCTCAACATGGTATGTTAATCAGTAAATAACCAGTTTTATGTAGCTGCACAGCGTGGAGGGGTCTTTCCTGTGATGGATCATTTTTAAGATTAAACCTACTCAGTAGGTGCTTATTGGCCAAATCTACATTTTTATTATTTGTTTTATTTACATCTGGCTCGCTAATGTTTTCCTGCTTTTAATATTAAATCTTAATGCTATTCCCTTTTCACCCCTTCATATACTGGATATTTACCCCCAGTTGTCCGTTGTGTTCCAGTTCATATTGTCTAAATAGTGTTAATTGTTTTAAACTTTACATCAGTGTTCAAGTACACATTATTATCATCATTAATACTCCATAACTTAGCATTCCCACATGTTATGTTAAACTGCAGTTTACTTTGTCTTTGCATCTGCTAATCAACATTTCACTGTAATGATAATCAAGATGTATCTAATTTAATGTGTATCAGAAAAAAATACATTGTATATTATACATGCATAGACAACATGTGTATTTTCATTTTTTCTAGGGTGCATCCTTTTTTTGTATTTATTTGTAATTTGTTAATTAAACTGGGTGGCATGTGATCATATGGATATCATCAGTGGAGGGGGATACCATATGAAATCTTGCTCTGTCCACTGCACTGGTCCACTGCACAAAATGCTCTGTCCTCCTCCTCCTGTCCATCACTTACACACCTGACCACTGCCGACTCATCAGAAAACTTGTTGTTGTTGTACTGAAGGTCAGTGGTTTACTGTCTAAGGTGAAGAGACAGGAAGACAGCACAGTCTCCTCTGGAGCTCCTGTACAGCTGACCACCATCTCAGACAGGACAGACTGTGATCTGTCTCTCTGGTAGTCAGTAATCCAGGATGTGGTGGAGGTGTCTCCTCTCATCTCCAGCAGCTTCTCCCTCAGTACAGATGTTTGGATGTTTGGATGGTGGCAAATGCACTGGAGAGTTATTTCTGTAAGAGACTGTTAAATGTGGATTTTGGTTTTGATGCTGGTTGAGTTACAGAAGTTTGCTGCTTTGGTTCCTTCTCTATTTTCAGCCACAGCAGACAGGTGTTTTAAGCAAAAACAAAATAAAAACAGACTCTACACGCAGTTAGCAACTAGTGGGTCAACCAAAAGACCAAAAAGCTATTGTAAGTTATTAAACAGCTGCCAGATGTGTAAGTAATTACCTGTCACGAAATTTTAGTGCTATGAAAATGTAAACAATGTTTGTATGCTGCCCCCTAGTGGCCAAAAAAAGAATGATTGCAAGTTAAACCACGATTTGTTGTTCAATATGCAGTTGACTCTTCAACATTTCTGCAGTCATTTCAAAGCACTTTGCTTATTCTGTTTTCTTGTTTGTTTAGTTCTGTCATGTTTTTTCAGGACCTCTCAGCCTGCGTCGCACTTCTTTCTGTTTGTTGTGTGGAAAAACAATGAGTTATTTTTTTCTTTCCATTTTTACTCTGCAGATGTGTGTGCCATTGATTCAGATAATTAATTAACCCAAAGAATTATTACTAATTGAATTTACAAAGTGGCAGAAATGAGCATGACAAGTTTGTTATGTGAAGACACTGTAGGTCCTTCACACTTATAAGTGAAGCATCCACACTGCAGGATGTTTTGTGACCTTTTTCTCATTTTCATTCAAATCAAAAATTGGTTAAAATGTTTTTAACCTGGTTTCTACTTAACCTGATTAGGGAGTATACAAGTTGCTATTTAATTTGCTGATGACAAATTTAACGAGGACACTTTGGTTGTAACAGTAGTCTATGAAAGGAGCTATGGTGACATGTGCTTTTGATGCTCTTGTTGTCCTGTGCATGGAGTTGTCAAAAATGTTCATTCACACAATTGTCAAGGTTTTAACCAATGATTTTGTATCTAAAAGCACACAGCACAAAATAAACTGTTTACTTGTGTTGACTTTGACTGTGTAGTCTGTATATAGACTAAGCAGTTGTTGGGTTTCCTCTATAGAGTTGATAATACTATGAGGTCTTGCTCTCTTCATAAATACAGTGTCCTGATATTTTACAGTTCAGAGTAGTAGCAGCTGAAGTAGTAATCAGTAGTTTGTTGGAACAATATCATTAGTTAGTTCTCTACCAAACTGTAAAGTGTTGATGCTGATTGTGATGTTAGAAACAAATTGTTACTCTGTTACAGAATGTCAGTGAACTTCAGTTTGGTTGCTAGGTGACGATGCTGTGTTCTGTTTTATAATCATATAGGAGGAGATGTATAGAGAAACTGATGAGGCAAGTGGGTTGGAAAATAAGGCCAATGCAGAAGTGCAAAAAAAGTGCAATACTCCCCCCGGCCACTGGAGGCAGGCTCCAAAAAACTCAATACATTTTTTCCACAAGTCATTCTGATGTCATCAGCTGATGTTACTTCTTCTTCTCCTCAGTGATCTGGTGGTCCATCTGAAAAAGAAAATCACCATTAAGTAGATAATAGGCTTCAAAAAGGGGAATATATAGTGGCCTGGTTAGTTTGATTGACAGGTCTGGTCTCCAATAAGACTGATGCTGAAGTCAAGCCTCATACACATTGGACAGTGGTTCAGGTTCAGGGGTTAGACCCGCCTCCTCCACACATCAGGTTCAAAACAACCGACATGGTGACATTTAAATGTCATGCATTTTAAAGTCCACAAACCAATGGATGACGTCCATTTCTATACAGTCTATGTTTACAATACAAGTCGGAGAAAGCACAGCATGTGTAGTGGCTTCTTTTTGAAAAGAGATGCTACAGAACATGGGACTAACGTTAGCTAATAACACTAGCTAGCTATGATGTTTCATTGTGTTTCAATGGTCCAAGCAAATTGCTCCAACAGTTTTGTCCCACCTACATATCCTGTGGTTGCCAGAAATACATCATAAAACAGAAGTTAGATACTCTTAAAAGGCCTTTCAGGCCGACTTTGAAGAACCACCACATAAATGACCCGACCATGTTGAACAAGGATCCAGAGGCTGTTTGCACACTTTCCTGTCGTGATGTGCTGCACCTCATCTTTCCTCTTCTTCCTGTGCCAGCACACCATCCTGACTCAAATATAATAACGATAAAAAAGATTAAGTGGCTGACCACAGACTTGTGAATACTTGCTTAGCCAAGCATTATGGCCGTGTTTCAGTGTCAGCAAAAACACAGAGATTAGCAGTAATCACTATATTTTAGAAACATTACTTTCTGTGCCCCTTTGGTTTTTGCTCATTTGGAAGCTGTTTTTCGAACTGTGCTTGTAAGCCGTTGAGTCGGTGGATGAAATAACACTGACAGACGGGACAATTCTGTGCAGCTGCAGAGACTTATTTGCATAACCTAAATACGTTTCTTGTTTCCCAATAACTATATCCTGTGTGTGCATGTAAACAAACCCAAATTCACAGCAATATCATTCTGATGTCAATCATCTGCAGAGTCTGCGTATTAAAACCCGGTAACCTTCAAGCCTGAGAATCAGCTTTAATCATCATTTTCCTAAGTGCGTGCTTATTTTAGAAAGATGTCACCAGGTGATATTAATATCTTTAATATCAGCTCATGACATTTTTGATATTCAATATCTCTAGGACAACAAAGACTGGAGTGTGTTAACTTTCAGCTGCTGTCATTTTTAAAGGACATTCATTTCTTATAATGTCCTGTCATTTTTGTGTGGCAGCATAAGGTTTATAAAATTATGGATTTTCTTGTTTTAGAAACAATAATCACAAAGTAAGTATTTTATGTTATTAATCACATATTTTGATAATCGGATGTTTGCTGCTACATTATCAAGCAATCTGTGGTTTTAACTTCAGAGCATTTTGCTGCTTGTCTGTATTTTTATGTCAGTTTCTTTCATTAGGCCGATGTATTCCTTTCAGAACACAAGTCATTGATGAATCATCTCCACCCTTGTTTCCTAGGAGATAAAAGATTGTGACGCACCCTCTCCATATGGTTTTTAGCATCAATGTCTCTTTAGCTTGTAGCCTTGAACACTCTTCATCTCTTAGGTAGGGTTTCTTACTTTGCATCATTGTTTCTGTAATCATGGTTCATCCACTTCATAGGTGATTGGCCTACGAGTTTCACCATTGCCCCATTAGCCAGCTTCACCTGATTCCCCCTCTGATGACGGGGATGTTAGGGTTGGACTTTATATGATAAAAAATAAACATGTTTTGAAATAGTACTAGAAAGTACAGCAGTGTCAGGCTCATCAAATGTTGGATTTTTAATTTTAAAAACTGGTTTTAGTTACACAAAATCAGATTGAATGTGTAAATGTAAGCTTCTTACTCGCTAAACAATCCAAACAATAGTAAATATCACCTCCATACATGTATAGGTTGACAGATGTAATATCGACTCCTATGGCGGTCCTAATGCCTCTGCTGGGCTGCCTACTGGCCGTAGTAGCTTCTACATTCTGAGCCCATATGATGTCACAGTATGACAACCAATCACAAAAATCCTCCCAATGTTCTGATTGGCTGAAAAGCTCTGACATCATGTGAGCTCATTTTAAATGACATCTTTCATGAAATCATCAATAATGAGGGAATTCTGAGTTTCTGAGGTGGATATCTTAGTTGTATTGTTAGTTTATGTCATAATCTATCTTCCAAACTGTATTTTGACCAAAGGTTTTCTCTTCCTTTCAACTGGAAAATTCACAGGCCAGATTTAGAGATTTCAGGCTGCTATTAGAAACCTGATCCTGCAGTTGCTTTGCTCACAAATTACATGCTGCAGGGTCTCTTTGAGAGCTCATTTATAATCCACTACAAGGAGTGCAATGATGTTTTTGCCTGTTGATCTATTGTGTTTGATTAATCAGTCTTAATAGTTGTAATCTCCCGTTGAGTGATTGTGTTTTCTCCCTCATAATCTCAGTCATCTTCCTGCTTTCTCCACATCTCTGCTGGTCTGCTGTTTATCCAAACCACAGCTCTGGGCGAGCTTAGACCTGAGAAATATTTTTAAAAATGATCTTGCAACAAAAAGTTATTATACCTGCAATTAAACCATCAGCGATAACATCCTTGCATTTTAAAAAACAGGAGTATATCCAATCACTCGCCCACGCAGAGGTAGAGGCATAATGTGGCCTCAGTGCTTCAGGCCTGCTGATAGATTAAACTGCACTTTCTTTAATTATTAGTGAAGAAAAAGCCTGATACGTGAACCACTCTGAGAAACATAAGGGCGACGCTTTGGAATAATTAAACCTGATCTTAACAAACTCTGAATGAAATAACAGCAACTTAAAATGTACAATGAAGCTTGAGTAATATCCACAGAGAAAGGTAGGTGTTGCAGTGAAAAAGAAGCCTTTGGATCCGTATTCGACTTAATTATTTACACATATGGATTTAAGGTAATTGTTCAATCACGTCTTGAAGGACTGTAGATGCGGTGTCAAAAATCAAGCCAAGTAGAGAGACGCAGCATGTATACAGTCACTGAGAACAGCTTACATGTTAATTCACAGCAAAGTACACAATGTGAAAATATGCATCCTAATAACAAGCCTACAGATGGCCATAAATATGCATAAAAGTGATTGTGGCGCGTGGGCGTGCATTATAAAAAATAAAAAAAATACACCTTGTCAACATATTCAGCTACAACATGCAACTGTGGTACCATATGTAGAGAATGAGCTGGAACTGGTTTGTATGCACATGTAAAAAAACAAAAAATAAAAAACCCCCCTAGATGTTGTTACCCTGTGACCTTGAAAAACAGGTTTTATGAAAAACACAAATTGTAGCCCATTATCCCCGTAATTATGTGAATTACTGTTACTAAGAATTGTATGTAGAAAGTACAATTTGTGCTAAATTGTGTGTAAGGTGGAAAAAACAGGGTTTGAACAGGCTCTTTGCACCATAGCCTCAATCTCTTATTAATGTGGTTCTATTATTTCTTTTAAATGTTGTTCATCATGACAAGCACAGGATGTGCTCTCCTCGCTTAAAGTGACTTTCTACCCAAAATGATTCTTTTTACCATCAAAAACCCTGTGGGTTTATAAAGAGGACGACGAGGTCCAAACCACTTCTGCAGCAGCACATTCTTCTGTTGGGTCCGTGTGTTCTGAAAAGTCACTGTGCAGCCAATTATAGCTAAATACTCTTCAGTAATGAGGTATAATGTAGGACTCGCAGCTCAAAGAGAACAAGGTATTTCAAAACATATAAATGCACCGAGTGGCTACGACATTAAAACTGCTGACAGGCTGAAGTGAATAACACTGATTATCTCATCACAGTGGCACAGCGTCACTGGGTGGGATCTATTAGGCTGAAAGTAAACAGTCAGTTCATGATGATGTTGTGTTATTGAGGGAGGCAAGAAAAATAAGCAGTGTGAGAATCTGACCAAGTACCAAGGCTCATTGATGTGTGTGTGAAACAAAGGCTGGCCCATAGGATTGATGCTTTTTTGAATATTAAGTTTGAATTAAAATGACCCGTAATGTGTCTCAGCTCCTCATTGTGAGACCTTTGCAAGCGAGCAGTGGACAGTCGAGGGAGTGTGCACATCAGAAGTGTGTCCTGGTGGAGATACTTTTCCACCCACGTATACTGTTTTCTCATCTCTCATATGAAGCATACACTACTGTTTAAAAGTTTGGGGCCAGTCACCGTATAAAAACCCATTTGACCAACTTTTCCTGAAAACTAGTATCACAAAACACATGTAAAATACAGCTGAACACATATAGCGACCAAAACATCAAGGTATGACCATAAATCTGCCTCTCCCGTGTTTGACAGTGGGAGTGATACAAGTGTTTTCAATCATGTTAAAGTCTGAAACATATGTAATCAGAGTTAAACATGTACAACTAGCTAGGTAGATCCATTTGTCTGTACATGCTCTTTGTTGTCACTGGAAAACCATTAGCTTCATACGGTGACCCCAAACATGACAGAAACTGGTCCGATGTGCTTATCGAGATGCTGCAGGCTACATTTTGAGCAGGACCTTCCTGGCCTGTGTTGTCCCATTCAATAGAAAAGCTACTGTGGCTCAAATTGTTGAAAAGCTTGCTGCTGGTTCTGATTGACAAAAGGTGTCAGCACACACAATGAGTGCATCACAGTTTGTTGTGTATGAAGCTGCGACGCTACAGACCAGTTAATGACCATAGCGACCACAGCTGTCCACCCCCAAAAACTCCTGCAATGGGCATGTGAGTGTGAGAACCGGACGACAGAGTAATGGATGAAGGTGGCTTGCTCTGATGAATGTTCTTTTATAACAAGTGGGTGGTCAGGTACACTGTTTACCCAGGGAAGATGCAGCACCAGGACGCAGTGTGGGAAGAAGGTGAGTGGTGGAGGCAGTGTAATGTTCTGGTCACTGGACCACTTGGAAACCTCGGGTCCTAGTATTCATGTGGATAGTACTTTGGCAGATACCTCAACATAATATCAGACCATGTACACCCTTGATGGCAGCAGTATTCCTTGATGACAACAGGATGAAGATGCCTGCTGGGAATAGTTTGAGAAACACAACAAATGGTTCAAGGTTCAAGGTACAAATCAGGTCCTACAAAAGCTAATGGTGCAAATGTATTAGTGGCACAGTGGGGCCTCTCTGTTCAGTCCTGGACTGCTCTCTGGAGTCCGTAGATCAGAAGAGGATGTTATACCATGGCTGACATCCATCATGGACAACACCCATCACCCCCTGCATCCTCCTGTAGGTGGACTGGACTACTGCAGGTCATTCATCCCAGCAGCTGTCAGACTTGTTAATACAAATTTAACATAGCACTGTACATATCTGTGATACCTTATCTTCAGCCACTGTGCTACCATCAATCCACTGATTCTTTGCACTACTTTTCCTTCATTTAATGTGTCAAAGGTGAACGGTGTACATATTGCTGTAGGTATGTCTTTTTTTCTTTACTTCAATCCTTATTTCTTAATTTTGTTCTTCTAAATTTCTACATTTTCTACTAAATTTGCACCATGTACTTTGTTTCCTATCTGTGCTGCTATGATAAGAGTACTTCTCCAATGTGGGATGAATAAAGTCTTATCTTACCTCATCTTATTTACCTAAGTTTGGCAAGTAGTTTTCTTCCATAAAGACATGAAGATCCCCTCCAGACACCACTTAAAAATCTTTCAGGTCAGCATAATAATTTGTGTCTAATTCGCTTTGTGGTTAAATCACCTCCTTAAACTTCCAGTATCGACAAACATTTAATCTCCAGTCTTGAAAAGTCCATTCGCACATGTAGTGTAAGTTGAAAAATTGACCTCGACTGCCTCTGAAGTATAACACATGTTTAATACATGGCTTAAATTCAGATGTAAGTTGACTCAGAGAAACTTTCCACTGCCTAAAACTCTAAAGAATGTGTTTCTAATACAGTTTGAATATGCACATAGGAGATTAAACATCCAAGTCAAACAGCCATGCCATACTTTTTTAATACCACCTACAGTGTGTGCTGTATTAATTATCTTTAGTTATCCTCAGTGACAGTGAAGCTATTTAAAACTAACTGGCCCCAGTCTGCCCGTTAGAATTTTTAGCTCTGCTCCAACCTAACCTCGCGGGAAATTATCCAACAGCATAATAACACCAGGGACAAACAGATACTGACATCTAATTGTCAGTATTTACTCAGAATTGCAAAGCTGAGAATAGCAAACTGAACTGAGGGTGCACCGAGAATTATTTGAACGTCAGTCAATCATTAGGAAAAAGTCTTTGACAAGGACGGCCGGTGTTGATAAATGAGGAGCTTCCTCGTCTTTTAACGCCGGGTCTCGCTTGATAACGGTCTGACATCCCATTCAAATTTCAGTCAACACATGTCCTTGTCAACTAAGTGATGCTGAGAGTTGATTGTGTTTGGATACAGATGAGGCTCAGGTGTTGTCAGACTGCTGAGTTGCTGTCTTCATGTGATTACTTCCTAAAAGCAGCGTTTTCTTTGTCCGCTGGAGATAGTGGCTGCTGCTTTCCCTGCTTCACAAATTAGATTTTTTGATTGAAGGATATTGTGTTGGTCATTAGATAAAATGGCAAATCTGATTTGTGGAGTGGTCTCATTTGTCAACTCCAGATGAAGATTAAACTAAAAGTATTTAGGTGTTGAGTTTTTGTAGGGCTGCTGGGTTCACACATATCTGCCCCATCTTATCTGGTTTTCTCCATTTGCCAGACTAACTCCAGTGTGCTGCTCACAGTTGACATTTAAAGACAGTGACATCCAGACGCTACGTCATTAGCTGACATGTTTAACGCCATTGTTATGCTGTCGAGTCATTTGGAGCAGGGGAACCACGAGGGACTTTTCAGGTGTTAAAAATCTGTGAAATGAAAGCCATTGTATATCAAACTCAATGAAAGTTTTAATTCTTTACCTGGAAGCAGTTGAGATGGTTTTTACTGAGCTGTTGCCTGCAGCACAAGTATATGGATGACTGCTTATCCATCTAAATCACATGTTGCAGACATATCATCAGTTATGGTGTCTGCCACTGCTGTGAAAGATCCTGAGTTTTGTTGCATTATTTCCACATAGCTGCACACAGGGGGAAAGTTAGGACAATTCCAAAAAATAGGTAGAAATGAAAATGATTATGTTATCTGGTCTGAGATTTATTCATTTCTTTATTTTTTCAAATGTAGTCAGACAAAACAATGTCTTTGATTTTACTTGTTTTTGGCAGTAAAAGTGAAATATCCACATTGACCAGACATTTATATTCACCGACCACCCCCCTGCATCTGCGTGAAATGGTTTGGTCCTGGTGTAGCGCCCTTACTGTAGCAGTCAGTAGTTGCGCCAGAGCGCCACAATGCTGGCTAGTACTGGAATAAAATCAGATTTTCATAAAAGGAAAGAGAGAAAGGAGAGAGTTATAACAAAGGTGTCAACATGTGACCCAGTTTTTCTCCAACAAAGGTGGGTAGCCTGGACTACAGTCTGTAAATGGTAGGAATTAACCTGTTAGCTTAATGTCCATAGTGAAATAAGTTAGCTACAGACTAGTGTTAGCCTACATCATACTCCTGTTTAACCAACATTTAATCAGTGCAGGTAAATGTTTAGCAAGATATCCATGTTAAATCAGCTGTCCCTGCTCCTTTTACCAGACTTAACAACAGATGAGTCAGCAGCAGCCCTGTCTCACCATAACTGTCCCCTGTCTCCCTGTCCCCGTGAACAAGGTGAGCAACACTGTTCAATCACATGTCAGTTAGCATCATGACAGGGAGCTGTGGAAATGTCTCTCTCTCCCTCTCTCTTGATCTTTCTACCATTTCAAAAAAGATATCAAAATATTTTTGGATAACAGAAATTCAAACACAGTTTATTTTTTTCCATAATAATCACTGAAATAAAAGCAGCCTATAACTGTCAGCACTGGGTATATGAAATGTAGTGATGGTGATACAGATCTGTAGGTATTTTGGGTCATTGTTCTGTAGGGTTATTGTTCATATATTGGTGTATGTATATAACTAAGTGGAGGACTTTTAATGTGATACTTCTGCGGTGAATTTTGTATTTGTATTTTGTTTTTTTATTGGCTCCAGTATCAATCCTAATTAAAGCCTTAAACTTACTCTTGTACTAAAATATTATACAATTATAATATGCAGTCCTGCCTCAGACAGAGGCCTGTTACTTCCTGCACTTGAGGTAAATAAAGGCTCGACCTCTATTTGAGAAAATATGGTATCCAATCACTCAAACTGGACAGAATAAAATTTTTGCTGTGGGGACACAGAGATTAAAATCCATTTAAGGTCCAATTGTACAATAGTTTGACAAATTGAAGATGCCTCCTGTAGATTTATAATGTCTTTGTATCATCATAGACTCCATTGTGGCTGACTGCTTCATTTCTTTTTTCCCCCCTTTCCTTTTTTCTTCTCTTCTTGTGTTACTTATTTCGTATACATGCTTCCAGTCATTCATACGCTGAAGTGCTACTTGGTGAATTAGACAATGTGACTTGTTATTGGTTTTTCGAGAATCGGGTTGGAGAACAACTGAGGGGGAGGAATTGGGAATCCTCATTTATAGAATAGAATAGATAGAATATAATACAATACAATATCTTGATTGTTATTGTACAAGTACAAAATTAAACAGTGCAACCCTTAAGGTACTTCATTCAGGATAATACAGGATACATACAGGATGAAACTATATAAAATAATATATAAAGTAAATAGAATAAAACATACAAAACCCCCACACAACCATATTTACATATATCACATACCCTTTCTTTACATATTGAAGAGCAGTCATTTCTCCAGCATGTTGAATGTCCCTGAAACACCTGTAGAGTAAGACGTCCAGTGAGTCATGTAAAGGATTGATTGGAGATCCTGATAAGATATGTCTGAACCATCTCATCTGGACTCGCTGCGATGTGATCGAGCAGTCATTGTATTCTGAGCTCTTCAGGATGTCCAGAGGACATTACCCCGTCCTCGAGGACCAGACTGTCTGGAGATTTTATTGGCGATTTTGTGTCCACGGCGGAGAGTAAGCTGGGATATCAAACTGCAATATGACAACTTCACCTTCAGCTTGACAGTCGTGGAAGCTGCAGCTCAGCATGCTCTCAGATTTATGGTTCGATATGAAAATCACCCCGACCCCCACCCTCAAAAAAAAACACACAGCATCAGGAGCAGAGACCTCAGTACCTCATAGTCCTGCCTTACACATTTTAGACTGAATGAAGAAAATGTCCATGACCTCTCTACTCTACTGTACGTGACAGCTGGTTCACTGTTCCACAACCAGAAGGAAATCTGTACTCGCACTCCTTCTGAATGTGAGGTGGGTGAAAAGTCGGCCAGTGCCCGCTGGCGCAAGATTTCCAAGAAAGGGTTCACGCCAGTCAGAATATGAATAACCAATACTTTAATGTGCAGAGTGGAAAATACAATCTGTTACATGGAGCGTCACACACCGTCTGGGATGCTGTGTGCACTTGATTGATGAAACAAACAATGTGAACACAGTCTGGGTGATGCTACAGGTTTCCAGAAAGGCATTTTAAAGTCTTCATTTGGGTTTACAGCTTGTTTCTAAACCAATTTCCCTGTGGAGAAAAAATAAGACGAGACAGAAGTTAAGTGTTTATTCAGGCTTTAAAATTAAGCCTCGCTGGTGGCCACATGCTTCAGTCTCAGTTCCATTTCAATAGTAAATTTGCCACACGTGTCGGACTCACTGTTCCAGTCTTTAGACAATCTGGCACTAACCAGACCTGTGCATCCCTCCGACTGTCCCGTCCAAGTAAAGCCAAGCTAAAACCAGGTGTGACAGGCTGACGCTGCCAAAGTCGGAGGCAGCCCGTCAGGTGTCCTGACACAACCTTAGCTTAGTCACGCTGTGTGTGGAGACAGCACAAGAACATTAGCACAGGCAAAAGCAATTTCACCTCTCCATTGGCCCTCATCTCTTCTTGTTGTGTAATCTCATTTAATGCGTTTTTACTGAAAGGTACACAAACAGTGACTTTTCTAATTCTCACACGAAAAGACAAAAGCAGCAATGAACTGGTCCTTTTAACAAGAATTGCTTCTGTAGACGGATGTAGCTTATTTCTCCAGGCTGTAGTTGTTGTCCAGAAACCCCTAAAAACACATCAGTTAGTTGCACAGATGCACTGGATGGCATGTTTCCTTCTTATATGGTCACACTCACTACAGTGGACCAAATGTGTATTAATCCGAGGCTGAAAATGATCCCCAACAAAATATCCCACAGCGTATTAAAACTTTACATTTGCAGCCTGTCTTTAAACTTTTGCATTTTTGGCAGGAACAGATGGGTTGGCAAATTAAAACTTTATCTATAAACACGGCAATGCAGACTTTCACTGATAAAGTTGGGTGGTACTCTATTAAAAAACTCCAATAAAATATATCCAAAGGTGTCTTTTTCTGCACTTTCTTGGACTTTGTTGATGAAGTTCCTCATGGTGGCGCTCTTTTCTTTATCTGTTCAGACACAGTTAGGATTAGTACCCGATGCTTAATACCGAGTTACTTTTTTTTTTTTTTTTCAACAAACTACCATGACATGAAATATCTCCACAAGGTGTTGAAATGAATCAAGTACTGTAGGTCAAAGATTGGTCCTGGAATAAGTCTCATGTCTTGCCTCATCTTAAGCTCATTTCTAGACGTAAATAGGTTAAATAGCCAGTGAGCTAATCTCCGTTACAGGCAGACGTGATAGAATTGTTACTGTAAGTCCTCATTTCCACTTTTTCTGCTCCATCGTTTCACTTTCACACCCCTTTTCACACGAGCCTACTCACCCCCCCTCTCCCTCATCTTCCTCTCCCCTCTGTGCGTTCGTGTTTTTGCTCCTCCTCGCTCCCCC
>OOFC01029707.1:0-15590 GCA_900323345.1 Pseudochromis fuscus | reverse complement strand
CCAGCGACTCCTGTTACACACAGTGCAAGGCTGTGGTCAGACACAACTGACTGACGGAGCAGACTCAAAACACGCACACATCTGGCTACGAGGAGATTCAACCTTTGTGACAGCAGAGACAGGGCAGTCTCAGTCTGAGGAGGTTCTGCGTCAGCAGGGAAAAAATTACTGGCAGCCCTCTTTCTAATTTAATCAGGCAGTGCTGAAGAACACATTTTCATAGATTACATACAGACATTACTGAATAATATACTGTAGAGTAAGAAATGTATATAATTGGAATAATTAGGATACAGATTTAGACGTTTATCCTGCAGCTATCCACAACTTAAACATCAGGACCCACAACGACTGTTTGTTAAAGAGGGAACTGGTTCTCTAGTGGTCACCAATGTCAAAAGCATAAGAAAACAACAGGGTTGATAAACATGTCAGTGCCTTTTGACGTGTGGGCTGTCGTCTGGAGGACACATTTCCCCGTTACATTTTACAGCACAGTAAAAAGTTCTCTCTTCACAATGTGTGGCACTGAACCCTGTGGGGGAATACACCCCACAACCCACTGCTGCATCAGTGCTATGCTCTATACGCTGAGCTTTCACAGGACCATTTGTCTCTGTCAGCCCTGCCAGAACTTACCCAAGGGTGTTGCCTGCCAGTCTGCCCAGTGTGTCAGAACCAGACAGGAACCAGGGCGGATCACTAGTCCTGCCTGGCCTGGAGCTCCTTCCTGTCCCTGAACCACTGCTCAACTTTGAACTGGAAACAAAAGATGGGAGATCAGTTACAAACCTATAGAGGTCCCAAAAAGGACTAAAAACGTTTCGCTATTACCCGGGTTAACAGAAAGTAAATTGACCCCAGGTATTTGTTAAATTATACCCCTTGGTTCAGGATTCATTTTCAGTTAATATTACACTGTGAAACAGAGGGGGTATTTTGGAGACTAGCATGGCAACACCCTTGGGAATCAGAATTGGCTGCAACTCGTTCCTCCGTCAAGACTTTCCTTTTTTAAAAGTTCTTGGGGTTTTGGGGCTGCGACTGCTTTCTCCTATTTCAAGATTTTGAGTTTAACCAAAAGCAGTTTGCTGCTGTTCTCTTAACTGATGTTTTATTAGAGAATAAGTAGAAATTAAGTGTTTTATTGTGGCAAGGCAACTAAATTCTGACAAATTTGCCAATGTTTCATGTAACAGAAACTACAGTGACACTGAATTTAGACGCCTTCTGACTAAATATTACAATCACAGTTGGTACCATAGTGTAACAGAGAACAATAGAACACAGAAACAGGAGATTAATCAGATAAAATACACACAAACCAACAGTCAACAAGCTGATACAATCCATGTAACAATTCAAAATCACAGAGAATTTCAGGTTTTGTACAGTAAGCTGACAAACTGGCCAAAGACAACCTGCCGTATCCCTTTTCTGTGGGTTTCCCAGCATAAACCCACAGTGGTGCGGCCTGAAAAGCTATTACAATTTGAAACCATCTCATCTTTGCAGGTCTGTGGCAGGGGGAGAAAAAAAACATGTGTTCTGCAGAGAGGTTTTTTGGAGCCGGGAGCGTCTCAGCCTTTTACAGCCTGATTCACATGCATATTTAGCAGCTAGTATATGAAATCACTGTTGGATGTTGTTCTGCTGGCAGGATATCAATAACTATCAATGAGACATTCAGCAAAAATACATGCTCATAGCCAGCACGGAACAAAGAAGCTAGTGAAAAGGTATTTTTATGGAAAAAAAATAAAGAGCACACACTTGCACAGCCATAAATGCAACTGGCTTTCAGTTGCACAAACAATTTTTGGACTGCCTCGCTGCTGGTTGTTTGGTGTCTCGATTAAAAAGGCTGTAGTTTTATATTAATGAAAACAAAAGAATGTCCCTGCAAGCTGAATAGATATCATATTCTTATCAAGCATGAGACCGGACGCATCCATCAGTCCAACGAACACAGGGAATAGACCCGTGATGTATTCAGATACATGTTTCACTCCTCCGAGATGGAAATCTTTGTAGCAAAGAGCCAGAGTATTTATTCTCGGAGTGAAACCGTGTCCAATTGTGTCATACTCGCCAAAAAGGGCACAAGCGCTGAATGGAATTCAAATCACAGCAACCGAGATCAGTGAGCCTGAGCGTGTTCAGTGCATCTTGAACTAGACGTCCCCACAAGCAATCTGTTTTCCAATTCAGTGCCAAAGCTAAAAAAGTTTCCGGGACAGATCCCATCATAAAGAAGTCTCTCACCCATCGCTGCCATCCGGTTTGCTGAGCTCCAGGCGATCGGGCTGGACAGCAAAGCTGATTCTGCACACGCGTCCATCCTAAAAGACATGCATGCATGGTTTTTAATGTCGCATATCTGAAGAGGGAAAAACTGGATTGCAATTCATTAAATCAGAAAAGGAAAACAACATCAAATCAAACATTAAACACTTAAATCTACAGGTCATTCCTCATCAACTAGCTCTGTGCGCTGGAGTTAATTCACAGAGGTGCTGTATACTGGCAGATACAAGTGAACCTCATCACACCACCATAAGACATTAACAGGCACTAATGTGCATGATGTCTGGTTTTGCTTAATTGCCGTGCAAAGAATGAAGCCACATTTACCTCCACAGCCCTCGTGAGCGTGCTTCCACCCACAAGTTCGCTGATGTTCAAAGCTCAAATAAACAAACTGAGGTCAAACACTGCACGCCGCTTCACTGTGTGTTAGCCAGTTCAAACTCAACTCACCTAAATGGGTTGTTATCCTGTACATAAGCTACATATCTAAAGAAGTAAATCTAGTTTGACTACACTTTCCACAAAACTAAAAATATGTAATGTTTTATAGCTCTACCTCAAGAAGAAATCCGGCATGGTTCGGACCAACAACACACTGCTTTAGGGTGGCCTGCTCCAGCAGACTAAGATGTGGATGGCTGCATTGGGGGGAAAAAACAGCACAAAGAACAGTGAAATGATGCATAATCTAATAAATAATAACCTGTTAAAAAGCAGCCTACATTTCCTCCGTTGACTCACCTGTTGTAGCTGTATTTGTTGAGTTTCTCTGAGACTTCACGGAGCCTGTCAAAAAGATACAAGCTATATTAAGATCATATTAATATACACTGCAACTTGAAAATGCGGCACTGAGAGACAAACACATGAGCCACTGATTATACAGTGACAAGTTTTACTTCACAAGAACGACTGACAACTTTTCTTTTTACCCCGACATAGACAATGTAGATACATTTCACACAGATTCAACTTGTGGGCATCTTTACAATTCATGTGATTAAGCCTAACGATCTTGGGACATTTAGTAAATTGCCCAAACCTACATTTTGTTAAGCCCAACTGCAAAATATGAGGCACATTAGAAAAAGAACATCTGCTCCACATGATAGCATTATCAAATTTACACTAGCCAACAACACTGCCTCTGGTGACTACAGTTTTTAAACTCTGGATGATGTTTTGCTCACAACGTCCGTAATGACATATGGTTGTGGGCTTGATGAAGCCAAACGTGTAACCATCTGTGTGAGTTGCTGACAAATGTCTAAACAAAGAGGACATCAGGGCATAACTCACAGCGCTGGTTGTGGGAGCATAAAAGCTCATTACGATACTTATTTGATGATGGTAATGGAGCAAAGGTGTGAGAACCTGAGAGGAGCAAACTGTGTTTTGTTGTGGTTAGTCATGTTTTGTTATGTCCATCAGTTGGAACAAATTCAATTTTCTGAGATTATTTTCGTCTAAAAATTGCACTACACCAGAGTGACTGTTGCCATGAAGAAGAACTGAAGCATATTTCAGACATATTATCTCTGGATTAAGGACAAAGCTGCTGCACTGATTAAATAAAAATAATAAACATTGTATTTTATGTTTCCCTTTTTTCTCATTCAATTTCTCAGTGCTTTTTATTTTCCCGGAAGACTTTATTTTTGAACTGATGATTCAGCTGAGAGTGTTTCATGCCCGTCCATGCCATGGTAGTGAGCTCGTGCCCACTTACGACCAGATCAACCGTGTACGACTGCAGACTCAAACACTATTTTTTCCTGAATGAGCAATGGCCACCGTTATTCACCGACTCGCTCCAAAATGCAAAGCATCTTCCCCATCTGACAATCCTGACAAGTGTGGTGTGAGATTGGCTATATGGACTTTTAAAATGAGTTATGACGGAGAAAGTAAGCCTCAGAACCACCACCCCCCATCTGCCTGCAGGCAATCGAATCCTCTATGGGCGATCTCCAGTAATGACAATATGATGATGTGAAAATATCTGATGCTTAGCTCTAAATGGAAGCATCCCATCTCCCAGAAACCAACATTACCCAAGCAGAAAATGAAATACTTTCTTTCCACTGCCACCCAAAACATCTCAGCCCACCTCACTGCTACAATGCAAATCAAGTGTCCATCTTGTTTGTCCAACCCTGGACACTATACATTAGAGACTGCTCTGAAATGTCAACATACTTTCTCTGATTTTCTAAACTGGTCTAATTTAACTGCCTGTTCTGAAAGTTCATTGGAAACCTGCACAACAAACCGTGAAGAAAGTCATCAGACATTCTTGAAAAATAAACTTCAACACTCAATTCTAGGACAGATCTTCTTTCTAAAAAACTGCTGGTCTCATGTCATGAAACCACACAGACTTGAGGAATCTGCAATTATCGGATCATGCTGAACCACACATGAGGTTTGAGAGGAACTGCATTTTTCTATTTGTCTAAAACATACAACTCTCAACACTGCTTCAGCATATGCAGTTATCTTGAAATACATAGCAGGAAAAACACTTTCTCTGTAAATGATTACTGAGCCACCTGTGGTGTGACGACCTGTGATGATAAAAGGATGTTAACCAATGCATATTTCAGCACAATTTAAATGTTAATGTCAGGTCTAAATATAAAAAATACTTATACATCTCGCTCATTAATGCACAAAAACATGAGGCAAGGGGTATTTAAATAATTTTCCATGTAGGCACACAGTTTACACTGAATTCAAATTATGTGAATGTGCATTAGTATGAAACGTGCCATCAATTTGAAAAAAAAAAAACTAAAACATAGTCTAAAATTAAAGCAGTGGTTTTTTGTAACTTTCCTTCAGACCACTGTGTGTGAGACATGAACAGAAAAAGACACAACTCCCCCCCAACAACACAGAAGCACATTAAAAACCCATGCATCAGGCCAAACACTGCAGGAAGGTAAGAGAAAATGACTCACAAAGCATCCAGGTCAGCCATTCAGTAACCTAGCCATCAAACAAATGGCACTACTGTAGCACAGACACCAAGTCTACTCGCCTCAATGAGCCATTTAAAACAGTTTCACTCGGGCACAGTAAAAACATATTAAACATCAATCTCACTACGGGGGAATGCTATTTGCCATTCCACTGTGCTCAACTAATGTGTCCAAGCAGACTTCAGTTCGGTCAAACAAACCACTGGCATTTGTTTGAAGAAAAACTGACCGGATGCTCATGCCAGGCAAGCGTTTTTAATGAGCCAAGCTGGACCAAGCCTTTTTTATTTCAGATAGGAGCACTTATCTGCTCTGACAACTGCAAGTTCCTTCATGGGGAAAGGAGAGGAGGGGGCCTCCCAGCAGCACATGGTGACTGTAGCATGCAATGGCATGCATGCCTGGGGATGGAACAGCCATGACCTCTTTAAGGAACCAATGGTCCATACCACCAAGACGTTGGAGTGGTGTTTTCAATAAGATTCCTAACTAGCAGAGTGAACTGCGCTTTCCTGTCAGGCAGACCAAAGCTACCCCCCCTCCAGAGTGCACCAACCTGCAAAGAGTTTTCAGATACTCTGAGCCTATATCCAGTTCTTAATCTCAAGGTCATTCTAAAAACACTTTGACTTCTCAACCTCTTTGTCTTTAAGTAGAACAGCTCATTAATCAGTTCAATCTCAATGGAAGTTATAAATAGGTTTATCATAAATCACATGTTCTGTAAAAATACAGGTCTCACACTATCTTCAGGAACCTCCCCCCACAAATACTAATGACTTATGATCTCTTCACTTTCCAAATAAAACCCACTGAAGTCAACGTGATGCACATCAGCCCCCTGTCACCATCAACAATAGTGAAAGCAAATGAATTAATTGTGCGTGTGCGCTGCAGCCACTTGGTATCAGGGTAACAGTGAAAATAATTAAGATGTTAATGTGAACACTGGAGAATCCAGCATAGATCATGGGCAGCCTTGACTAGCCCCCTTACTGTTTGGGTCAAATTAGACCCTATTTGACATTTGGCATCAATAAAAATACCCTAAATGTCATTGTCTTTTCCTAAAGTGACCTAAAATACACAAAAATGGTTTTGTTTTTTCCCCCCACTTTTGTACAGCTGCTACATTTTTTGTGCACTGAGGCTGCTTGGGGTTAAATAAGACCATTATCTATTAAGATTTATTTCTGCTCGACCAGTGTGGGTCAAATCAAGATCAAAATGGTGGTTTTACATATTCCTGAAACTGTAAAACTGTACATGCCATGACAGAGTATTCTTTACGGGACACTGGCATAGACTGTATATAGAATTGACACTCGCACTGTTCTCTCAGACATAAATTAAGGAGTAACCATCCATTTAATGATGTCAGATAAGCTAGGGATACATTCCAAATATATCTAAAGTTCAAAATTTGACATAGACACCCGAACCACAGTGTGAGGGCATCAAATATGAATAGTATGTAGGGGTTAAAGTCGATAACAAGATTAATGGTAATGCAATGGTGCTAACTCTGCCTCGCTGCATATTTTAGATATTTATCTCGGTGCGCAATGTTAAAACATAGGCAAATGAACTAATTATTTCCAAAAATGTGCCATAACACTTAAAGAAAGCACGCCTTGACACAAAGACTCCGATATACAAATATTTGGCTTTGTCAGGAGCGTGGCAGGGAATTAACTAGCGTGCTAGCTAGCTCCCAGTTAGCTGACGTTAGCTGCTTCATTGATGGTGATAATCAACGAGACGCTCACAAAAACAAACTATGACACATGTCACGAGCGCGTGCGTGTAAATTAAACGCCAAAACGTGGGGTTTTTTCAACAAAGCTGTGTTTTACGACCTTTATTTCCCTCTCTTTTCCCCCATCCCCCAACCCGCATTGTCTATCTCAACTTTGACTGTGAGCCAATCCTTCAGAGAACCAAGGAAACAGGCTGCTAGCTGTTAGCCTTACGCGCGACAGCCAGTTAAAGGGTTAGCATGTAGCACGAGACCGACTGTTTAGGTAGCATCAAGCTAGCAGGGATTGTTCAAAATGCCGGGCCTTGTTTCAACCCTTGGAGGGGGGGGGGGTCATTTAAATAATTTAAACCCTAACACAAATACATGACAATGTCAACACCGTCCGCAAATACAATCTCGAACACCGGACAGCACGAACCGTACATACATATTGATTAAATTTCTTCTTTTCCATGGGCCGCAGCAAAATACCTGTCATTGAGCTGATCCTCGGTCCCGGGCAACGGGTGAACCACGAAGTGTATAGATGTCATGGGGTCAATCCGAAATCACACAGAGACGTGTGAAAGATGTGTAAATGGTTACTCTTTCGATCACTGTATATATGTGGATTCATAGGAGTCGTTTAATGGCGAAAACCCTCGAGTTTAGATCCCAGCCTCCTCACCCACATGCCGCCATCTTAACTCTACCAAGCTTCTTCTCTGTGTGTTGATTAGTGCACATGCAACCGCTCCGCTGGTTGGACCTCGAGCACAAACAGGAACTGTGTTAAATTGGATGGGATTGGCCTCAAGAAGAAAGCTGCTGTCAGAAAAATACTACACTTTCACACTCCCGAGTCTTTGTTCTAACCCGGTCCATCTGTAGCATCTAACGCTTGTTTGCATCGTGGGGGCATTTGCAGTGTTTTGCAGGTCTGTGAAGGTCAACGAAAGGGTTAAAATTTTTCTAGGTTATCTCTTTTATAAGATAACACAATGGAAAACACAAAGCTAAGACGACAGGATATTAAAATGCAGGCTTAACTGATCATCTGGGGGCCTGGAGAAGAAAGAAAATGGATATTTGCCAGTCAAACAGTCAAATAATGACAAAGTGTTATAATTTAACATTATTCTAATTTTATTCTCTGCTCCCTCCAGTGAAATATGGAGGTTGCGTTTGTGAATTTTTATATTATCAATAATACTGTCTTGACATCCTGTAGTTTTATGTACAACAAACCCAAATGGACCATGCCCATGGATGTTAGAGGGGGGTTATCCCAAGATATGACAATCCTCTGTGGGTATTGCAGCCAGTAGAGAGAGAGGGGTTATTAAATAATATTTGATAGTTCCAACTTACAGATGCACTTTCATAAGATTTTTTATGCAACTTAAAGTTATCAAACTCTCTTTGCAAAACATTTTTGTGCCAAAACAAAATGATATGTATCTAATATTTTAATGATCTAATCCCAAAAGCTGTTGTCTGTTTACACCAGCAGGTGGCAGGGTTTACCTTTTCATCATGAGATAAGACTTAGTCCCTGAAAGCCATAGAAATGGCAGCTGTCCCCTTCCTGCAGAGCCACTCTGGGGATTTGTGAATGATCCAGAGATCTGAAAGATTTTCCTGCATCAACGATAAATATTTCTTTGTTGTTGAATTCATTTCCTCAACAACTGGAACTGAAACTGGGAAACATCCTGCTGAAGAACAGGTCACAATAACCTGAAATGAAGTATGACACTGTAAGAACATTTGCACTGCCCCAGGACTGGTTTCTCATTTATCTGTCACCTGCAGCATGAGTTTACAACCAGAGCCAAAGAAAAGAGATGTTGTTCCACTTTTACTTTCATCTGCTCTGACCTGCAGTTCATGTTTAGCAGTCTGAATTAATGGAAAATAAAATTCTTATTATTAGAATTATCTTTTCTTTAAAGGTTCAAGCATTTATTTACTCACAAAGTCATTTGACAGAGGTTAGTGATGGTAGTTGACTATCTTGTAAGTAAGACATACTGTAAATGTAGTAGCTGTGCATTTTCATGAGTCTTTGTCCTCAGTTTCAACTCCAAATGCCACACATCATGTAACTGAGTCTGTGTGTTTACTGAGTTCAACACAGAGGTTGGTGAAACGTAGGCCACTGCCCTGCAAAAAAATCCCTGTACTCGTTTTCAAGAGTAAAGTTAAACACAACTTTCAGAAGAATTCAGGGATATTTTTAGGTATGAGGGCACTGGGTTATCAAATGACCTCCGCTGTTGTTAAATATGGACACAAAGCATCAGCGCCGGGAAAGTGCGATATCATCGGAGCAAGGTTAGTGGGTTTTGAGCTTTAGAAAAGTCTCAGTTTCAGCTTGATTTTCATTTATTTTGATTTTTAATTCAAATATTTATTTTTCAAAGAAATAAATTCTGCCCAGAATGGTTAAGCAGAGCTGTTGTGAAATTTAATTCAGTGTGTTATCCCCTCAAAGACACAAGACCATTTTTCTTCATAGATCAGTGGACCAACACCAGCTGCTGTCACTCAGGCCACAATCAGAAGCACAGGTTATCCCGACCCGGGTAACACGATCAGCGGCTGGAGACTTCAAAATAACTTCTCTTAGTGCCGGCTGGGACATATCTTTATCAGTGGAGAGCAGGACGGCTCAGGAATCCACAAACCCTCGGCTCCACCAACATGGGGTACACTGAGTCACAGTCTAAATGGCTTTATGTTGGCCTATATGTGCAGGAGGAATAAAGCAGTGTTGCTGTTCCTGTTCTTTCAGGAGAAAAACATCCATCTTTGTAACAGTACAAGAAAACAGTGAGTCCTTGTTAGTCTGGTGTCACTCACCATTCAGCCCTGCTGGAAAGCAGGCCGACATTGCAGGAAGTTGTAACTTCTGGGGCAGTGCTGCCACTAGATTCTCACAAAATCCATTTGTCCATTGCACAACACCACGGAGCAAAAGTTGTGCTCCAAAGAGCCCGGCTGTTGTAACTCGTTAACATAGCCAAGAATCTGGGTCTCACTTGCATCATGCTTCCAAAACCAGGGCAACCTATTTGGCCCAAGATCAGGAACATGGAGCAGAACTCATGAAAGGTGTGTTCATTTGCACAATGACCACTCAGTTTACAGTGTTTGAATCCTATTGAAAAAAGAAGAAGCATGTTGGACCACATCAGGTCATTTTGTGATTTGATTTTGCATGACACATAGTATAATTCTGTGGTTTCAAATATTACATGTATTGGTTTAAAAATGAACAAATAGATATTTTTATGATCTATTCTGTTTTATAATCTAATCTGTCTAGTATATTTAATAACATCTGCAATATTTATTATATGTGCAATGTGAAAAACATTACTAATAGTGACTAACAAATGGAAATGAATTACCTGCAGTTGCTCAGTAGGAGAGCTTTTAGTCTATGAAGCATTGTTTTGGTTCATTGTTCTCAGTATCTGTCAGCAGTGCAAACCATAAAGCTTTGCAAGTGTATTTGCCACAACTTCTTTATAATGAGATATCAATGTTCAGGTTTCAGCCTGTTTTGTTGCCCCCAAGTGGTCGAAGAAAATTAATCACTGCAGCATTAAATTGAAGTGTTTGGTGAAGTCATGTCTCCCCATTTTCCCACCAGATCAAAACACTATGAGACATTTTAATTCCTAATAAATATCACCTCAGGACGTGAATACATGAATCTGACATTTAATACATTTATGATGCAGATTCTCTTTTCAAACATCAAGTATCAAGCTGTTGCTCTTGAGTTGTCATGGTAACCCCCAAGGTACCACTTTTCATACATTAGTAAGTTCAGTAGTAAGAACCGTTAGTTTATGTCACAAACTGTATTTTGACCATGGGGTTTACATTTCTTTGACTGCATCAGCAACATGAGAGGAAAACAAATATAATCAATTTCGAAAACAGTAATCGTAACTTTTGATTATAGATGCAAAAGCAAAAAAAGAAGTTAAAGAAATACAGAAATAAAGCACATTTAGTATGTTTTGTTATTGCATAAAACATTTTTAAGAAAGCATCATTTCTGAATATGATATTACCCCAAATAAACATCTGGCTGTGCAATGAGTGTGAGATTTATATACAGTGACTTGTTATAGAAATCTACGTATACGTAAGATATTTCTGAAGGTAATGAATTACATTGCAAAAGATGATTTAATAATCATAATAATAATGGATAACTGTCCAGATTTGTCCTGTTACAGTCTGAACTGGATTACTGTCCATTCAAAAAACCCAATAGATTTTACATTTATCATTTGTTGTAAATTATTAAAGAGCGTTTTTAAATTTAAAATGTATTCTTTCTGCACAATGCGTTATGCTACAACCTGATAGATTATTTAGATGCATAGTGAATAGTGGATAAACTGCCTGTGCATTGTGATAAGAGTAACTTCCTGAAGAAAACAGAACTGAAGCGAGAACATCAGTTTCAGAAGCAAGAAGCTGAAACAACAAGTCAAGAAGTGTTAAATGAATGTATATGAATGCATAATTATTTCTTCATGCCACATGTGGTCAGACTTTTTCTCTCCCAGAAAATATGCTTTTGAGGAACATCCCACGGTGCCAGACACAGTCAAACGCACCGTGTGTCTGTGTGTGTGTTTCCCCATTGTGTGCCTACAGCCGGCCTTTTGTTCTGGCTCTGTGTGCTGTGCAGGAAGGTCTAGACAGCTGACACTTACCTAATCCACAGGGCTGCCTGAGGCCATCTCCTGTCGGCTGACCTCTTTCTCCCACAAGAGATAAGAGGCCTGCTAATTGAAAGCAGTCGAATTAAAATTTATACAGGTAAGAACACAAGGTCAGCTCAGTAACTTCATCAATTTTATGTTTCAAGGGTGAAATGGGTTAATAAGTAAATCCTACTCACGTATGATTCCTGTATCACTAACAAGCCCTGTTTATTATCTCTAAATACATCAAAATATACATATTTTAAATTGATAACAACAGTAAAACATCAGAGCTGTCCTTCTGAAATAATCTGAAATCATAAAATATACATATTTAAAGGGTTTGGTGCAATCTTATAATTTTTTGGTTTTATATGAGTGTTTCTATATTAATATCATTTTAAAATTTTGTGAAATTTGTGATTTAGTGAAATAAATACTTTTTATTATGAAGGTATGACTAACATATATGTGGGTTCATATAGGATTTAATAATGAATGTTAAACACTATATAAAGGAAAACATGTCCAGCAGCATGCAGTGTACATTTGTTATCATTTTCTGCTGTACACATTTCCAAGCCCGTGCATATTATTATTTATTATTTCTGGAGATAAATTCTGTCAGTGATCAGTGACTTACACACCAAACATTACCCAAACATTTGTCCTCCTCAGTGGTCAGACAAAATTAACAAAAAACCCATGAAGTGTGATAAAACACTCATTTAGATACATTTCTGCATTAGGGGCGGAGCCAGAGAGGGCCACTAGCTCCAGCTGAAATCTGATTGGCCCTTGAATTACCACTGTCATGTCAGCAGCACTGACTCACTTTACAGCATTTTATAAGTTGGATTACAGACATATGAAACATATTAACTTTTTAAAGTGTTTCCCTATTGCTTCTTTGTTAATTATTTGCTCCAAATGTTTTTACTTTCATTTGGGATAAAGGGTCGATCATCTAAAAAAAAGTATTTCATTTTTTATAGGATCTACCACAACATGTCCATCAGAAATAATGGTTGTAATTTGTGATTTAGTTTGTAATTGTTTGATTAGCCACAGTAAAAAATGACCTGACTTATTGCCATGTTCACAGAACGTTTTATTTAGTCTTAAAAGATTGGTGGCAGCAGATAGTTTATCATACACACCTCTCAAAATTGGTCATTCTTTTTCCATTTATGGGTTTTTGTTCTCATAAAGTTAAAAAAAATAATAAAATAAATAAAGTTGTCTAAGCTTTTCAGGAAGTTACAAAGAAAAAATTGCAAAATACACCAAATGATGTGTCTTCTTGGTTTGGAGTTATGTGTAGATATGTTGCTGCTACTGAGCATCTGTTTTTCAGTTACATCACTCCAATATATGATTAGTCATGATAGAGGGTGTGTATGTGTGTGTGTGTGTGTCTGCTCTGACGAAGATGGAGTGACTCATTCAAGAAGATGCTGTGTGTGTGTGTGTGTGTGTGTGTGTGTGTAATCGGAGGTGTTGACAGGAATGTTTTTCACACGCCCATGCTGTTGTGTACCACGCAGCTTCCACGGTCCCATCAGCCCTCGATCACGCACCGACTCACTCTCCCATTGGCCGGCGTCTAACACACCTTTGCCTCCCATTGGGTGCCGGGATAGGCCACGCCCCCCAGTTCCCCCCCACCGTGTTTGAAACGATGAATGGGGGAAAAGTAGAAAATACACTTTTCTGCTCTCAAAGGTTCACGTAAGACGCGCGGAGATCTCAGCAGGATCCATCTGTCCTGGTCACAGCGCACAAAGATGTAAGTAGATCAACTTATGTACTGATTATAAATAAGTGTCATACCAATATAGAATAGCATGCCCTTTATTGATACGGTGTACAACGAGATTGGAGAGCTTCTTTTAATTGGAAACATGAAATATGAAAAATAAATATTTAAATATGTTCCATCTCAGATCACAGTTCATGTGTTGACACAATATTTCTGTAAAACACGGTAATATTCTGACTGTGAAATGTGTTTTTGAGTTTATAATTTGGTTGTCATCCTCTTTTATAAGGAAATGTCTTAGACTAATTAACCAGTCATGTTTATTGAGGGGTGTGATGGTGACTATGGTGCTAGGAGAGGTCATGGAGGGGTTGTTAGGTGTGTGCGTGCGTGCGTGCGCGTGTGTGTGTGTGTTTTGTAACCAGCACACTTGGAGCTTATGCCCCCCCCCCTGGGAAAAGTAGGTGAAAGGGCTCCTGTGCTGAAGAGCAGCAGCTGATCATGCTCATTTCACATGCTGCCTTTACATATTCTGTAAATGGGTGATAAATCAATAGACTTTCAAACTTGCAGGGAGTGTTTGGCTGATTGTGTGCAGACAGTGGTAACGTGAAACAGATCATTGGAAGAGTATATTGTTGTGTTTATGTAGTCACTTTTTTGCTCTTCTTGTCAGAGACGCCACATGGAGGTTGAAGAGCCCTGCTCAGATGTCTCAGACATCCAGGGGGAATGCCAGCCTGCTGCTATGGGGGCAGGAGACATGGAGGCTGTGGAGGCCCTGATGTCCATGACTAAGCACTGGAAAACAAGGAACTTCAGGCTGAGGCACTTCAGGCCCCTAACTCCGTCCTCAGACTGCTCCGAGGATGACTCGTGCTCTGCCGTGCTGCAAGAGTCTTCTTTGGTAAGTGATCCATATGAGGGTTTTTGTATTAGTATTATCCACAGTATGTTTAGTAGAGAGAACTGGCCTCTACCTGCATTTAGTTATATCCTAAAGTCAATGGTTATCACTCTAACCATTTGTGTTACAATAGGATTGAAGATTTCTTCGTCTTCTTTTTGTTGCTTTCAGTGCATGACTCCACCATACAGCCCACCTTACTTTGAGGTCCATCCACCCTCAGCACTGAAACTACAGCATCCAGCAGAGGAGGCTCCCCTGCACAGACACACTGCTGTCTCCCAGCAGAGGTTTCAGTGCACCAGTGTAATCCGCCACACAGCAGACAGCGAGCGCTGCTCCTTTAACATCTCGAATGAAGACGGACTCATTCTCAGCTCTACAACAGACTCTAAACCGGAGATGACTCTTAGAAACTCTGAGGAGAGTGTTGCAACACATAAACCTTTCACTGAGACATTGCAAAATGTAACTGAATCCAACCAAATGAGTGGTTTAGACCCAGATGATAATTCAACGCCTCAGTCTGTCCCGGCTGGTGTTGCTCAGGTCTCTCCTGCTCCTGTCTACTGCCAGATTCTTCCAGTCTCTACTGCTCCCACTGTTGTTGTGCCTAAGCCTGTCACAACCTCAGAGAGTCAGCAGCAACAGCTACTGCCCAACCAGCCAGCAGTCACCAGCGTGCATGCACCACAGCAGCAGCAGCAGCAGCAGCCGCCCAGACAAGCACAGCCACCGACAGCCTCCCCTGCACAGGTCTTCTTTGTAGGGGGTCAAATGGCAAAAGGCCCCGTCATGCTACTCGTCTCTCAGCCATCTGTTCCTACGCTCTACATCCAGCCTGCACTGGTGACCCCTGGTGGCACCAAGTTAGCAGCCATCGCCCCCGCGCCTGGCCGCACCTCGTCACAGCAAAGACACGCCCCTCTGCAGCCAGAGGTGTCCCGTCTGCGCAGTCATGTTTGTCCCCACGAGGACTGCAGCAAGACCTACTTCAAGAGCTCCCACCTCAAGGCCCACATGAGGACACATACAGGTAAGAAATGACACTGTAAAGTCAGAAACAAGATGGCACAGGTGTGGTAGTGTGGACTGTGTTTTAACAAAAACTCCATCTCTGTCCCCACAGGTGAGAAACCCTTCAAGTGCA
>OOFC01029706.1:15570-37869 GCA_900323345.1 Pseudochromis fuscus | reverse complement strand
CAGGTGAAGAGGAGAAGAATGAAAATGTGACTTATGACTAATCAGATGAAGACTGAAAAGTAGCTTTCACATCATGTTTTGCATAATTATAAATCATGACTTGGACTCAGAGTTAAAAGCAAAATGAAAACAAAACGTGTGTGTGTGTGTGTGTGTGTGTGTATGTGTGTGTGTGTGTGTGGTCCTGCGCAGTAAAGTGTACAGATGGATGACTCATCCACCAATCATGTGACTCATCAATCACTGCAGTTACCATTTCCCTCCCTTCTTCTGAATTTTTCCATTCTTCACTTATTCCTTCCCTTTTCATTCTCATTCTCGCTATTTGTTGTTGCTCATTTTAATTGTTTGAGAATATAATAAACTCCCTCTCTAGGTTACTTGTCCCCATATTATTGCGACTGTGACATACATGAGTCGTGCTGTCGCTAAGCCTCCACTGATTGTCTTCCTCTTTTGTGCATTTGTTTTGTTAATCAAGAACAAAGTGCTCTTGCTACTTGCTGCTATAAAAATACAACATAGCACTCGCCCCAAAAAGCCATTAAAAAACTGAACTTTAATAAAATAATTGCTTTTATTTTTTATCATATAGCAAAACTAGTAATCATCATGCTGTTATTTACACATTGCACGGGCATATTTATTTCACACTGTACATCTTACAATGCTAAAGGTGACATCAACAACAACACTCTCCTTTTACAAGACAGATGGCTTCACTGTGGACACAGTGGCCCTCTTCCTTTGAAATTTCTTTTTTTTATGTTCACAGTTTATTCAGAGAAAACAACCATTTTGAATTCTCCATACTGTTTTATTTTTTCTCTTTTTTTTGTTCTTTTTTTTTGTTCATTTTTTAAGATGCAAGTAGAAAGACGTGCATTTAACGGTTTAAGCACAATCCCTGACTCCCCGGCCTGAAACATTTCAATGAATTTCTTCTGAAAATGAACAAAATGTTTGTAGCCTCTTGGTGAAAAAAATCTGTTTTTGAAAGGCTGCAGAACAGAGAGCGTGATTTCAAGTATATTTTTTTTCTTTTGGAAAAAAAAAGGAAAACCACCAATAATGGATGTGATGCAAGAAAATCAGTAAAACTCTGTGGAAAAAAACAAACAAACTATAAGAAAAAAAAGTGAGTCAATGTGAATTGCAGATGAACAATGGGAAAATGAGGAAAACATGAAGTACTCCTACAGAGTCGAGGAGTACCGTATTGTGGCGGCGATGCTTATTATGATGAACCTGCCATAAATATGTTGACACAATAACTTCTGGATCCCAAAATGACTGAAAACCCTTAGTCCACCAGGTTGGAAGTGTTTAGTGTTTAAGTTTGTGCTTTTGGAGTACACAGGGTTTCCACATTGGGACCGACTGTGATGATAGATTTATGCATTATGATGTTTCCCTTATAGAACCATGGTGCTTGTAAGGCAAAAATCTGAATCTTGAGTTTGAAAAACTGAAATGTGTGTATTTGGCACCTTTTGCAAATTGCAGCTGTTTAAAGTTGATCCAATCGGGAATAAGAAAGGCAAGTACACACATCAAATACAACAAAAATACTGTCAACATTTGACAATAGCATTGTTCAGGTTTTTTTCTATGTATATATATATGTGTGTGTATATATATATATATATATATTTGAATAGCTAAGAAGTCATTGAACTACGTCAGTTTTGAAGTATGACATACAGAATATAAAACAAAAGATACAAAGTGATGTTGTAAACATGGTTCTCTTACGATGGGCACATCTGTTTGTGAATGTGTCAAAAATGTGATTCTATGTAGGTGTGTTGATGTGTGCGTGCCTGTGTGTGTGTATCTGTGTATGTATATGTGTGTGTGTCCTCGTATAAATCTCTGAAATATGCAAGAGCATCAGAGATTGACCTGAATGGAGGCAGACACACACCATGGTATGTTCTGTTTTAAAATGTAAACTGAGCAAGAGGCTGAACATGGTTACAGGGAGCTTAAACTGGGACCTCTTCATCCTCTCCCTGACTGAGAAAATCAACAAAAATACAGTGAATAACACAACAGAAATCTAACTCTTAACTTCTCGAACCTTAAATATTTCATCAGGCTCCAAACACTTCTCCTCTGAGTCTCTTTTTCCACCTCTGTTTTAGCTTTTCTCCAGCTACTGTATATCTATCCCACCTCAGTCAGTCCCTCTGACCTGACAATGTCCAAGAAAGTCTCTCAATACATTCTGCGCTTCATGTAGATCCTCTCAATAAAGTTTTCCAGTTCTTCCTCACTGTCCAGCTGAGGCACCAGCCCATCTTCCTCATAGTCATCTCCCGGTGTGGTTTGTGGATAGTAGAAGGGGGGTCGCCTGCCTCTCCTGGGCGGGGTTATTGGTATTGGTTTGGGCGGAGGCAGGGGTTGGTAGGTCCGTGGGTGAGGAAGGATATAGTTAGAGATATAAGGGGTAAGAGGCAGGCGTGGTGGTGGCTGCTGCCTCCAGCCCTGTCCACGGTTCTTACCCCCGGCCCTGTGCCTGCGCCTTGGGGCCTGGAGGTCAAGTTCCTGGGGGCCGAAGGGCTGGTCTCTGGAGGGGGAGGGCTTGCCATAATATTGTGGTTTGGGATATGGGAAATAAACAGGGTAGTATGCTCGATATGGCTTTTGGTAGTATGGATAGGAGGGGAAGGCTAAAAACTGTTTCTGGGGTTTATACCAGTAGTCAAGCTGCTTCTGAGGCTTATACCAATAGTCCTGTTTGTATGACTTGACTTTGTCCTTGTGCCATTTCTTGTTGGACTTGTTATACCTATAGGGGGCTTTCTTGGGGTTTTTTGAGGCTGTGTAGTGGTAAATAGGCGGGGTAGCCAGAGGAGGAGGTACCAGAGGCCTGAAGCGAGGGGCAACAGGGTTGCTGTTGATTGGCTGCTGTTGCAGTTCTTTTCTTTTCTTCTTCTTCTCCTCCACATCACTAATAATCTCAATCACATCATCAGCAGGCAGGTGTAACTTGCTGCTGATCTCAATCAGCCTGTCAATCATTTGCTGGTCCAGGTCATCTTCATCAGGGAGGACCTCCTCTGAGCGCTTGTCCTCAGCGGTGTTGCCGGCAGCCCCCATGCTGCTTTTCTGCCGGGGTTTCATGTAGGACTGCTGCTTCCTCCCCATGTACTGCAGCAGCATGTCAGAGGCGATGTCTGCCAGCCTCTGTTCTTCCTCTCTGGCTCGCTCCGCCTCCTCCTGCTGCCGGAGTACCTCCTGTTTCTCTGCACGTGCTCTCGCCTCCTCTTCCATGTGGGAGAGGCTCTCCTCTTCTTCCTCAACCTCCTCCTCCAGCTCCTCTCCGTCATCCTCAAAGTCATCCATGAAGTTGCCCCCCTTAACGGGTCTGTTGCGGGACTGGTTCTCCTGCCAGTGCTGCTTCTTTCCGGCTCGTGCCAGCTGAGTGTTGTATGCCTTGTAGCCCTTCAGAGGAGGCAGGATCTCATTGTCTTGGAGACCCAAGTCAATGTTTTGGAAATAGCCGCGTATTTTGCGCTGCAGAGAAAGATCGTATCCCTGTGAGGTGGAACCTGTTCTGCTCTTGTCTAAGAAACTCTCTAGATCATTTCCCTCCCCTGGTCCCCCTTCTGTTTCTTCCTCTCCATCTTCCTCTCCCCTTTCCTTCCCACTTACACTATCAGGCCCCCCATCCTTCACAGACCACCCTTGATCCTCCTCTGACCTTGTGTTTTTATCCTCCTCCTCCCTTTCCTTCAAGTTATCCCCCTGAGCAGCTGTCAAATGGTCTACAATTAGCTGTTCAATAGCCTTATCAGCCCCTCGCCCCTCCTCCTCCGCCTCATTCTCCCCCCTCTCTCCCTCTGTCTGCTCTGTTCGTCTTATCTCACCACCCTCCAAGCCTTCAGTGTAGGGCAGCTCCTGACTCTGATCCTCTTTCCAGTCTCTGTTTCTGCTTGCCTGGATTTCACTGTCCCCCGGGTGGTCCAGGGCCTCCAAAAGAACGGCGAGCACCTGCACAGTGTCCGTCACTTTATCTAATTGGTTATCTTGACCCGGGCCCCGACCCCGGTCTTGCGACGTGTTGTCAGGGCTGGAGAGACTCTGGGGTGGGGGCGAGTGAAAGGGGGCAAGGCTGTCCTCTTTATGGTCTGTCCGGGTGCCCCCCTCCAGCCCTCCCTCCCCTCCCTCACCCCACGCAGGGGCGGTGCCAGTTAGCTGTGGAGTGACAATGAGCAGGACCAATAGGACGAGGAGGGCTGTGGAAGGGGCGTGATGACAGGTCATGACCATGCAGAACTGGCAGGAGGAAGGTTAAGCACCTGAAGAAGAAGAAACAGAGGCAGAGGGAGAAGGACAGAAGACACATGAGAACTGATTCACATTCGATCTGTTGTAGTTTTTTTCCCTAGAATCACAATTATCTGGAATTTGAATGGCAACATGAGCAAATCTGGATCATTAAAATCCTATACAGCTGTTTCGTTTAAAGGCCGGTCTAAAATGTAAGAACTGCTGTGGAAATATTTCACTGTCCTACAGTTCAAAGCACACACAGCCTGTCAGGAATTAAAAACGTCATTTTGATTCCTCAGTTTTCATTCACAAACAGTATATCTTCTCACAATGAAGCACCAAACAAAAGCAGTTATCACTGTGAGCAGTTTTTGTTTAATTGCACCAACGTTTGAGAACAAAGCAGGGAGACAAAGCAGTCTAATGAGCCATGCCAGATGCAACAATTAAAGTTCCTCTTACTCTTCTGACTCAACTCTGTTTTATTTTATTAATAGTAGTAATGTTTTTGACGGAAAATTATTTCTAGTGTCTAACATTTTGTACTAGCTCTATTTTTTGCCATTGCTGTTTAACCCCAGTGCCTCTGGATGCGTGGACATGAAGCTCTGATCTGACCGTATATAAACCAGTCGTGATTCGTTCGATTTACCGCGTAAATTGCTCATGTCTTTCAGTAGGATGGTAATAATTTGCATGAAGGAATTGCGCGTCGAACCTCAACACCAACCATTTTTTGTCTCAAGTCGCGCGTTAACCCAGTCATTATCCTCACACCGCGCGGAACAACTGGTCCACAATAATACATGCTCTGGCGTATTTTGTCAGGGTCATGAAATTTAACCGAGCAAATTGTGACAATAGTGAAGAACAGCACTTCAAGGAATTGATTTGGCTCAAATTATGGTAAATAAAAAAAAAAATGTCTCACCTCTGCCTCCAAGCCAACCCAACCAGAACGCGCACACCTTCCATTTTAAGCATCATTTCTTTAAAAAAAAAAAAATACAATGCAGAAAATACAAATTGATCCGACCTCAGTCTCTGTGTTAGCTGTGATTTGGGTATTCCACGCGTTAAAGCGATGTGGCCAGGACACTGGTACAGAAGACGGCACGCACCGGGAAGTCATGCGTAAAGCTGGTGGCCACGGTTGAGTTATTTAACCCTACGGTCCCTGAGCGGTCCATCCAAAATGTAAATCAAGCAGATATTAAATTTTAGAGGATAAAAGCCGTTATTGCACAACGGACGGAGGGAGAGTCCGTGAGAATAGGCTGTGTCCTTGTATGGTATGAGCATGTTTCTCCTCAGTTACAGTGGTGGAATGCAGACAAGCGCAAATTTTGGCAGCACAGCCCAAATTTGAATTATTTCCATTTTTACAAACTGGATCATTAAGATGGGTAACGAAACAAATCGACTTACTGACTACAACTGGCTTACTCAAAAATGTTTCATATTTTAATTGAATTAGAAATTGATACCTGAAAATTGATTAATTCGAGATTTTTTAAATCTGGTCTTGAAATCCTAAAAATTGAGGCGATTTTTTATTACGTCCACGTCTTAAAATTCTCTGGCAAAAATTCACGGGGGTTTCTGAGACGTGGCTGCACAGAAATATTTATTAAACATAATTGTCTTTACATTGTAATGGCTTAATTCTTCAGTTATCCCTTCAAAATAAAACCTAGCAACAGATTCAGTGGGGTTTTTGCGATTGCACTTATTCAATTGTTAGTAATCATTTTTACATATAATAATACATACGTGAGAACGTGCTTTGTTCATAAATGACCATAAATCTGCCAATTTCTCAAACTGACAAACACAGTTTTAGTAATAAAAAAAAATAGCAAATTTGTATTTAAAATATTGCTTGAAACTTATAAAAATACAATTTTGTATACTTTACAAAGGGACAACCAATCGCCCCGTTGCAGCAAAAAATAAATTTTACAGATAAAGTTGCGATTTTAAAGAAATCCTCACACACTCCACAAGCACAAAACACGACTCACTTCTATTTTTACGGATGAAAAACATAATCTAATAATAAATGAACAAATGACAGTAAGAAAATGTCCTATCTGATGAATACGACTGGTGAATGATACAGAATGAGATTTCGTTCCACTTACCTGGAGTCCCACTGGGGGGTGGGGAAGTGGTGAAACTCACAATGCACGGGTAAAGCCAAGATTATTTCATGAATAGTGGATCACCTGAGAGAATTTCTCTTTCTTTTCCCCCCTCTCTCTTCAGCCTGTGACCAACATCAAGAAAAAAAAAACAAAGTGTCGGTTCTTTATTTAGTTGTGAGGTGTGTTTGTATGGCAGCAGCACTGGTGCTAATGTACAATTGAGTGAATGTTTTCAGCACCACGGTCAGCGCAACTTTATTGTATATACCCCTCATTGGACCACGTGATCGCCACCACCACCACCCCCCAGCTGCAGGCAGTGCTGACGTCACTTCCATTGATAAGACTGTCGGTGTGGAGATGGCACCGTGAGTCTAGGCTGGCCCCAGCTGATGAATGAACGGAAATGGCATGAATGAAATAGTACTTTCCTCAATGAAAAGAGAAAATTGTAGAGATAGAGCTGGTGTGCAGCCATTTTCCTTTTCTCACACATTAAAGGTTAGTGTGTTGCATCTTCCTCCCCTTGTTCCTTCCTTCCTCTTGCTCTGGTTGGTTTTAGATTCAGGAGGGGAGGGGGGGCTATAGGGTGACCTCGTTCACAGGCTATCAATTAGGGTCATTTGGTGACGTGCTCCAAAGAATCAATGACTTGCATCTGCAGCTTCAGACAGAAAAGTGGCGTGTACTTTAGAGGGCCGATTTCTCCTGCTTGCCTGGTTGTTGGGCTTTTGTGTGAGGTGGCCCCCTGATCCTCTGTGGCTGCATGGTTTGCCCGTGATCTGCTGCTCAATTTCTGCTCAATTTCCAGGGATTGTACAATTTCCCACCCACTGTCTCACATCATTTCTGGCTGCTCTCCATCAGTCAGGGGTACGTTGTGCTCTTATTGTGTCCTCCCATCAGGATTCTCTTTCACACTAAAGACAAACGTTTGTGACCTATTTGTACAAAAATCTTTAATATCCTTTATATTATGGACAAACATGAAGAAGTCATGTATGATTGAATGCATGAATGAATGCATGGGTGTTTCATGAATTCAGAAATGATGACATGACATCCAAATTATCTGCAACAAGGTTATGTATAACAGAAAGTACATTTCAGACCTATGCATTTGATGAGCCTCTCTTAAGGTACATTGTTAAATGTTCTCATAAAAATATGAAGCTATCTTACGTCACTGAGATGTTGCCGTGGGATCAAACAGTGTTTATTTATGCCACATTCCTGGGCTGCATGGGGCAGGTAGTGATGTTTTTGTGTTCGAGTGAAGCAGAGGGAGTGTACTGAAAGAAAGAGCATCACACACGTGTCAGCTGACAAATAAGACTGGAACAGACTGACATGTTTAAGATATTCATCTACATAACGGTCTTGCTGGTGGGGTGGGTGTGTGGTGAGAAGACCGTAGATCACACTGATTTATTCTGGGAATGTTTGAAAAGGCGGGAAAAAATATTGGGATGATGTTTGGGCAGAGGTAACAATAATGTGAAGCTTTGATTCACCCAAGACATGTGTGGTGTTATATTTAGGTAATCTGATGCAAGAAAATATACAAGAAGGCAATCATGAGAAAATGGTGTAAAGCCGACCCTCCCTACTCTGAGCAACTGGCTGGACATAAGATACACGACAAGGAGAAACTCACACGGTTTGAAAATTTATTCAAAAACAACAACAAAAAGGATTTCTCAAAAAACACATTGCATGACTTGACTAAAACCTTTATGCTGTGACTGAGACTTCTGTAATAATAATAGTAATAATAGGAAAATAAATGAAATCAGTGTAGCAGTTTACATTGTGATGAAATGGGAAACAAAAATCTCATGTGAATGAATCTGGTAATGTCTGGTTCATAGTACAAGAACTGACGGTGGAGCCTGACAGAGACTTTCTCCCTGATAATTACATGGTTCTTCTACACTTCCCAAAGGTTGTGAGGTTTGTAACACACACAAATGTATTCATAAGATTGTGTGTGTGTGACTGACTTTAAGGTAGTTAGATCTCTTAGATATGCAGCAACAATTAATTAACATTTATTGACTGATGACTGTATAAAGGTTCAGTAATTCCATAATGCTTAAAAGTTACCAACGAAAAATCATTATACAAAACTGTATGAATTCATAATTTAATAAAACATAATGACTCATCCATTAACTACACACCGTTTAAACACGCAGTTTCTCACTTCACTAATACAACGTACTGCTAGAAAAAAGCTCTTCTTAACAACTCCTTTAATGCTCACTGAATCTAATTCTGATCAATATCAATACTGAGGCAAGAGGGAGAATTCAGGAGCTTTGCTGAAGATTTGAAAATAAGTCTGTCCGGAGGTTTTAAACCTTGCTAGTCTAGCCTGAAACATCAGGATAAGAATCAAAGGTTTGCTGAAGTAAACAACTCTGGGTTGTAGAGGGATGCTTTGATTACCCACTCATGTGAATCCACCTTTGTAGTTTCTCTTTTTCCAACTGCCTTTCCACTCTATTTAATATAAAATAAAAAGAACAACTCCCACTGTCAACCACTCTTTCCCAAGGTCTGTCATAATGGGGCATTTTGGTACATTGTGGCTCAAGGGCAAAAAAATATTTCTGACTTTCAGCTTTCCTGTCATGCTGCAGTTAAAGGGAGACACTGCTCTGTCACTACTACTGGAATTCCTGTGCTGGATAATTTAGAAACAAGCGGATTTATAATGTTAAAGACAAGCTCATTTCCATACACTTCAATTGTTCCTCAGCCCCTGCACTGGCCTTGTATGTCACTAAATTCATCTGTCAGTCCCCATGTGGGTGACTTTCTCATCACATTTTGTTTTCGTGTGTGTGTGTGTGTGTGTGTGTGTGTGTGTGTGTGTGTGTGTGTGCGTGCCTGTTTATGAATGTGTTTTCTTTGTAACGCGTGTTAATTCTTGCACTGTACGTTCAGTTAATCACAGACAGGGATTCTGTATTATCAGTGATGCTCTAAGGTTAATTGGATATTAGCTGCAGGTGTCAGAGCCTCATGGGGCTATAACTTCATTGAGCAATTAATGTGGGTCCTGATTCAAAATGTTTTTAGTCTTTTCATTTGATCAGACAAATATAATGTGCATGTCAATAGAAACAGTGTAAAAGTGTGTGATTTTTCATGTGAAGTCTATCAAAGACAAAAATAAACAGTTACTATGATACAGTTCTGTGTTTGTTAGGAAAGGGAAGCGTCTAGCAAAGACGCACTCTCTGGCTGCAAACTAAAATGGTGCTTTGTTTCTGTTTTGAGGTTTCACTCGTTCTCTGTGTACAAATATGTGTTTTGTGTTAGCAGATGAAATATGCACACATCAAATGAAAACGTAATTTGTTACGATGGCTTGAGGCACCACATAACCTCTGTTTGATTAGATTTCGCACAAGGGACTGTTTGCTGCAGAATGTGGCGCGTTTGCAAAGCAGTCGTGTTACTGTGTGTGCGTGTGTGTGTGTGTGTGTGTGTCTTTGTTGAAATGCTTGATGGCAGCAGCAGGCTGGGAGAGGTAAGCATGAAGCCGGAGGGCAGATGCTGATATATAACGGTCTGGCATTATCAACTGCCACTCAGCATTAGTTGGCCCCTTACCCTCACTCCATGTCCGCACCCCCGCACTGACTCACACTCTACCGCCTGCTTGGCCACTCACATAGTTTAACACTGGTACACCGTGCTTGCATTTAATGGAATACACACACTGGAGAACACACACCTCACAGTAATAGTTCCATTTCTCCCACCGTTGTGTGCTCTCTTTTCGCCTCGCACACACACATGCACAGAGACAAACACACTTTCCCTCTCTTACTGTAATGTACATTACAGACAAATGAACCTTTGGAGGAGGTTGGGGCACGCTGTCACTGATGGTTCCTCATACAAACTGCTAAGACAAGGGGCGATGACTATATGTGGATGGCCTTTTGTTCCTTTTAATTAACTTTTTCTCTTTCACTGTTGGTATTGGACTGAGCAGGGCTGCAGGGTCGTGAGGCGGAGCTGAAAAATCGACATGCTTCAAACAAGGGGAGATAGGGAATGATGAATTCCCTGGTTTTTGCTGACATTTTGGCCACAATTATGGTAATGCAGGCTGGGGATCTTTCGGCAAGTGTGCTAATGCAGCTCCCTCGCACAGCAAAGGGTCTCTACCTGGAAGTGATAAAATAGAGCTCATGATTAACAGAAGCTTTTCCGCCCACGCCACTTTGTCAGGGGAGGAAAGGACAAGTAATTGCACCATAAGGTTCCTACAACACAATGCAAAGCTGGGACTTGATGATGCGTGCAGGACCCTGGCGCCCACACTATAATCTACACTTGCAGGTTTTTTTTTGTTTTTTTTTATTCGTGCCTTTTAAAAGTTAGAATTTTGCTGCAAGCTATGTTAACCTGCTTATATATCTGATGTTGTGTGTTTTTTCTTAAATCAGATGAGAAAATGTGTTTTTGGAGAATAAAAATGAATTTACAAATTAACCTTTTGTCAGTGGTAAGGACAGCGAAAGTACACGTTTTCAGTTTTTGGCTGAGTTTTTGTGGAAAAAGCCGCTTTCAACACCAGAGCTGAATCACTCCCTCTGAATTCTCACGTTGCTCTTTGTGAGTCAAATATTTGTTCACGTCAGAAGGTGCAACACAGCGACACACAACAACATCTGTTCTAGGGGGTGAAACTCAATTTGCTGCTGGTGTTTTGCATTGTTATTGTTGGTTTTTATAGTTACCCAGCTGTGTCTACATCTGGCAAGTAATGTGATAGAAAAGGGTGACAACAGTGAGAATTTCTAAAATCTGTGTCTCATTAGTAGCTCTCAAAGACCTTTTGCAAATGTTGAAACCTAAGCTGTCTTAAATGAGCATTAAATGACACCCATGTCTGTTCATTTCATTCACAAATTGCAGATGTCACAATAGGAAATGTGTTATGTGGATCTTTCTTGTTATAACTCCTGACCAACAATGTGTCAGTGTTTAAAAAATGTAAGAAGATCTTAAGAAGTGGCACAGACACTTTCAACCTTTTCACCAGAGAACTCCACATAATAAATGTTTGTGACTTCTAGTAAAGGAAAAAGTCTCAGAAATGATGTAAAGTCAAATATTCCAGATTTTGCATTACCTCCATCCTCACAGGTCCCTTAAATCTTTTTCCGACTCTGCAAAGAAAAATGTCTTTCTGTTCACACTGTACAGCCCTGTGAATGAACGCCATCCTGTCATAAGTAATCCATGATAGGCGAGCACATCCACCTTGAGGAATATGGTGTTAAAAGTAATCTTTGAATCTATAACGCAATATAAATGATGCTCTGAGGAGCCACTGAATGCCAAACACCTTAGGCCTATGAAAAGAGTTATGGTGGGAGCCTGTGGACCCCTTGGGAAGTGGATTCTGTGTGAATGATGTGTGCACATGGTAGGGTTTGTGGTCCTACTCGCTCATTGTCTGCTATTCAGAAATTATTTAGCCCTCCTGAATATTAGCTGTAAAATGTGCATCGCAACCTTTGAGAAACTGGTGGCGTCAGTGACGGATGGTGTTGGAGGCCAGAAGCAGGCAATGAATTTGAGGTTGATGAGGCGACTCATATCAGAGCGTGCAACATCAGTGCTCACCATCAATCTCTTCCCTTCTCCCCCTGTAGACATCTGGCACATGCATCAGCAAACACACTATTGAAAGTGAATTGAACTCAACCCTGACAAAAACACACGCATACACACGGCAATGCAAGGCCTCATGACAAGACACTCGGCCTGCAGCCAAACACCTCTAATGTAATACAGTAGAGCCTAGCATGAGGCTTTATTAGAGTAATAGCTTGCATCCACATCATTTGTAATCACTGCACCAGAGAGCACAGATGGCAAAGCCACGGACTGCAGTTGTAATGGCACGATTTTGCAGACCTTTGCTAAAACATGTGCCAAAAAAACTTACAAACCCCATGTATCCCTATACATTTACACATTGGGCATCACATTTGTTAACTAAGGAAAGCCACTGTGTTCAGCTGTATGAGCATAATGCTGTTAAAAAAATAAGTAAAATATTTGTTTGTTTGTTTGTTTTTACAGGATGAAACATTACATTTATTGGAACGGATACAGAAAAAAACCTCCATCTGCAGTCCCTGTGCAGAGGCCATCTGTGACAGCCAGTTGTATTCAAATAAAACATTATACTCTGAGTCACTAGTAATTAGCAAAAGGCTAATGCTGGTAGTGCAGTGTAGTCTTTGGAAACATTATAGCCATAAAACACCCACTGTTAGCTGTTTTGGAGCATCACTGATAACAAGCTGATATTTTTGTGAGGTTGCTTGTGGTGTCAGTAGTGGACATACAACACCTGATTTGGTGGTTGTGATTTTTTAAATTCATTTGTGTTTTAACTAAACTGCTTTTATTGGAGGTGACTCAATGTGTTAATAAATAGGTGAAGCTGTAACTGTACACCTGTGACATTATTGTAGTGAAAGTCAAGAAGTGTCCCTTTAATTAGGTGACTGGTACATCTTTCAGCTTAAATGAGCCTTTCTTAAATGAACAGAGACTTAAATTGTGCCCCTAAAGAAATGTTTTCTCCTTCAGAGGAATGAATAGCTCTGTTTCAGCAGCCCCACATCCAACAAATTTTAAATTCCTCTCCTGTCAGTACAAAACCAGTCATCTTTCTATGAACTCTGAGGTTTTTCTGTGTCCGTCGCTGCCCTCCTCGCCACGTGCTATAATGCAGACCTAATGCAAACAGGGACAAGCTGTACTATTGCTTTATACCTTCAGGAAAACAAACAGAAGGAAAGATGAGTCCTCCAAAACTCCTTGTTGAAGTGAAAACTGTTATCGGTTATCAGCGCACCACCCGACTGGAAGGGAAGTAATTTGAAAGCCGTTTGAAATGCAGTAATTTGCCAGTGTGACTCATCGCTGACACCTACAGCGACAAAACCTCTGATCCACCAAAGGAAGAATAGGGCAACATAACTGTATATGTGTGTGCGTGTGTGCGCATGTGTGTGTAATAAACCAACAAGCTGGCGTTTGAGGTTAATAGATAGAAAGCTATAGGTGGGTATGTAGCTTCAATCGTATAATTATGGATCATATATATTTCCTGCTTCATTGTAGAAAATATTTTTATATCCTGCTCCAAGCTCCTCTTGCTCATCTTTAATTGGTATAATTAAACGCAAATCTTTTTCTTTTTTTATTGATTACGTACACATGAGCGCCTGCGTGCGTCTGTAACTGTAAAGTGGAACACAGATCTTTTTATTGTTCAGACGGTGAACAGATGTTTCTATTGATAGATGTCCTGAGCACATTTATTGACATTCTATGAAATGAGAAAACAAGTTGGCTGTGGGTTTAAAAGGATATCAGCAGACTGAGACATGAAACAAACTGCCTGCATTTTGTTATCAGACAGGAAGCTGGGGTCCAGTTAATACAATTTTGATGACAACCTGATGGCATCAAAGAAAATAGGGCACACTCACTTGAGGTGTCAGGGTGAGGGAAATTATCATGATTAATGCAGGGTTACGACTAGGCACGGATCTAATCAGTCTCTCACTTGTTCATCATTATGTGTCTCTGATTAATTTTGGCTCAAGATTTAAAATAAGATATCAAGCTTCTTTGTGTTGGGCAAGATTTTTTTTTTTTCCTGTATAACGAGAATTACGAAATACTGGTTTAACAGCATTTGCATCATCATAGCAATAATAAAAATAATGATAATGATAACAGATCTTTTGACAGTGTCCATGTGGGAAATTGGACTGTGGAGCTTCTCATGCTACAAGGTGGAAAAGATAAAATTACAATCAGGTCAAAAATGCTGAACAGCTACGGACCTTTTTAATCAATCACTTGTTCACTCATTTTTAAAATCCCATTATGTAAAAACTTACTCATCTGTACAAGCTTATGTGTATCTGTCCACATCACCTTTAGACATATTGTTCATAAACCATTTTTTTAAAGAAATGTTTTTACAAATAGTTCACATCAAAAATGTTCGCATTGAAGAAAAAAAGCATTCAGACCCAAAAATGTGTATCATGTACCAACCACTAACTTTCATCAGATCTCTCTTGAGCATTGGAGTGATGATTACCTGCATGTTGCCACAGACCCAGTAAAGTACATGCTGCAGGTAGTGAGCTATAATAATCAGTGTAAATGAGTATAGATAAACTCAGGTTGCAGCACAGAGGCAGCAGAAGGCTGTGTGCTCTGGAATAAAAGTATTGTTTATGAATGTGACTAAAGGTACGATTAATGTATTATTTTCAGCTTCGTATACCTTGTGGATGTTACTTCTTTAGTTGTAACTCGAAGACCATTCAATATGACCCTCACCTTTTGTCAACACAAAGTGATCCATTTCTGTACACGTAACAGATTATTCCTTCAAGTATCCTGCCTGTGTCCTTTCGTGAAAAGCATATTTTTATCCAGCCAAAACAGAAAACTAGACACCTGTGGCTGAATAATCTTACAGTTGGGAGGTAAACACTACACTTACCATAAAGTGCTTGATTTGCCCCACTGGTGCGCACAGTGTTCCTGAAGTGGCCGAGGAACATTTTTCAAAATGGCTCCACGTGACTTGTCGCAGCCAAACATCAAGTGCAACAACACAAGGTGAAGGTGTACCATTGCAGCCAGTAGATTACACTCCTTTATCATATAGTGTAATGCTGTATCCAGTACAACATTACCGTGCTGAAGAGAGGGTTAGGTGATTAAATGTTGCCGCATGTCTTCCAGAGGATCTGTGCACTGCTGGAGGATGTTGCATTCGGTTTCGGAGAACAAGAGAAGTCTCACTTGTGTTTGGATGTTTCCCGGCCTGACCCAGCAGCAGTTTGTTTCTCAGGTTGTAAAATTCAGTCTTACCAAACTGCATCTTGCATTCGAGTCCCTTGAGGCGGCCGCTGTCATATATGATGGTTTCCTTTACTGCAGTTAGTCTCCAAAAAACTCTTTCAATTAAAATCTTGACTTTACTGTCAGGTGTGAACCAGTATAGGGCCTTGAGGCTTCGTACTATTTCACTTTTAGTTTGAATCCATAAGCCAAAATACTGAAATTGACACTTGTCTCTGCAGTGACTTTAAAATCTAAGCAAAACTGAATTTAGCATCAACAGAAGAGAAGTCACATCGACATACTGCAGGTACAAGCTGAAAATGAGGTAATCAGTATAATCATTATCACCTGCGTGCTGATTAGAGTATAACGTAGGAGCTTTCTCTAAATGTGGCCAGCATGCACTCAGTGACTCAAGGAAACTCTTGAAAGCTGTTTGCAAAAAAAGTAGGCAGTGCATGGGAAATTTAATTTAATTTAACACACTTCCACAACCTTTGCATTGTATATACCATGAGATTGTACATTGTAATATATGACATAGTGGAGCTTATCAGGCTTCTGCATTTTCAAATATTTGATAAATGTGTAAAACTGTTAAGGATCTTGGTCTGATAAGGTTTTTTACATTTATTTACAGTTAATAAATGTGTGGGAGGCAGATTTGAATGTAAAAAAAATAATAGCAAGCTTGTGAAATTTAAAAATGGGCTCGAAAATGACAAAATGAGTGTGTATAAAAGTGTGTATATTTTGTCTGACACTGGTAATCACATTGAAGTGTGAAGCCTTCATTTTCATATCCCAACTGCTTAAAAAAAAAGATTACACAATCAAACACTGAAATTAATGAACTCCAAAGACTTGGACACCTTTAAAAATGTGGCAAGGTTTTAAAGGGCAACATGTCACCATCGTGCTCATGTTAGTTCGTTTAACTTTGTTAAATGAAGTTTATTTGCAGAGCTGTGCCATGGCAACCGTCTGAAACACTTAACAGAGCAACAAATTATCTTGAGTGGTTCTTACGTGGCACACAATAAAGTGGTGGTCAAAAAGAAAAACTTCTTAAAGGAATACTTCTACATTTTGAGGAATGGACTTATTTGCAGAAACAGGCCATGGCAGTTGTCCTATGTGAAACAATGCACAGGCCTCTTGTTTATTTCAGTAGAGCAGTGGGGGGGCAGAAAGTGAACCTGACCCAACATATAATGTAGTGTTGTACAGCAAGGTGTTTTTGTCAACTCATTACGTACAAGTAAGTCTACTTTCTGGTGGATTACTCACTGGCGGCTGCTGTTGCAACAATCGCAGTCAGAGGTGTGTGGCATTTTGATTTACAGTTGAACGTAGAAGTGATTGAGAAGAATCAGGATTCAGGACAAATAATTAAATCTTGCCAACTCATACCTCCTTGTGACATTTGCAACAAAATCAACCACTTCAGCAAGCTTTAAGTCAGGACAGACCTCCTGCAACGTAAAAAAACTTGAGGTCCACTGTGGTACTGCATGATGTTTGTGTTTGTATGTTATTCTACATAAGCGAGAGAGTCAGTGTTTTCAGGATTTTTTTTTTTCTGTGGCGAGAGAAAAATCCTCAGCGTAGCTCGTGGGTAAAACCTGCGCTTGTAAATGTAAAAGGATTCAGGCAGTGAAGGACTGAATAAAGCTTATGTCCAGCCAGCTCAGTATTTACAAAATCCATTTTCCAGATAGCGGCGTACAATGAAATTTCCCATTTCTTTATCTGTCACTTCTGCTAATCCAGACACTGATCTGTCTGAAACAAAGCTGTTTTCTGTATGTAACTGAATGTCATAAACTCCTTTCTCCTCTATCATTTCAACTCATCACCCTCTTCTATTATGGCTGCATGTATTCTTTATAATTTCCGATTCCCCTAGTTTCTCAATCTTTCCTCCATATGTTCTTCTTCCAGGAATGAGCATGCTTATCTCTGTGTGTCTGCCGGTATGCTTGAGAAATAACATGACAGATGAGAAAAAGCAAACACGGAAAAAGGAAGCCAGCCAACACACAAATATGTAAGATTATTCCCAGCTTTATTTTTTTGTATTTGTTCTTAAATGTAAACAACGTTCTCTTCGACCCAAGATTTTCTTCCACCTTTTATTCACATTTGAAAGTTTACTTTTAATTGTAGCCTCAGCAGAAGACCTGGTAATCTCCGTCAGTTATAAATAAACCAAAGAACCTCATCACTTGTTACCACAGAGAGGACACCGGCCAAAGCCGAGCATAATTGGAAGGCTCCATTGTTGTGTTCAGGGAGAAAATCATTGTTTCTAAATTGTATGTAGACATTGTGTACGCGTACAATCCCCAACCTTTGTTTTTCTACGAGACTGTGGAGGAACAGAGTTACATAATTCTAAAATTGGGCAGACAGGAAAGAAGGCAGAAATCAAAGGCATTAAGAGCGGAGTTCCTCGCCACATTCACAGAGCAACGAGGATGCTGCGTCATTACTCAGAAGTTTTTCCTGCTACATTTCTTTTCTTAAGAGAAAAATTATATTGGACTCCAGGGGAAGGGTAAAAAGTGTTACGGGTAATAAATTTGTTTGGGACTTGGCTTTGAAAACTCTTTGGTCAGCTGTCCTGGGCTGAGGCTTGCTCCTTCCCAGTACATCAGTGATGTATTTAGTGCTTTTGTTCATATAGGGAGGGCTACTGTTGTAATTGAAACATTTTATCTTCTGCCTGTCCTGATCTGAACAGACATCTTGCTGATAAACTGCAACACTTTAGATTTTTTTTATTGATTCTGATGGACATAACCCGTCTCCTTTCAAACCAGGTAGCACCACTGGATAGTTGATTTCAGAGCCGGCCCGATCCAATGTGGCGCCCTAGGCAAGATTTTATATGGCGCCCCCGTCTATCGACAATTTACATACACTTACAAAAGAAATCAAATAGCATTGTTTTATCATTGTCTTTAATTTATAAAATAACATGTTACCCAACTTACATGCTTAACAGATTAAATAAAAAAAATAATTACTCCTAGAAAAAAATTAAAATCTAAATTGATACATGCTGTCGACCATGTACAATATACAAGGTATTTTTTCTGATATGCATATTACATTAGAAACAACTTTATTGTCATTACAGTGAAATGTAGCAAATGTAAAGTAGCAGCAAACTGCAGTTTAATATGTGGGAATTGCTTTACATTTGAATGATCGTAAGATTTTCCATTTTAAGAGTTAACAGTGACTAGTTTAAGTTTAGTATATTGAAGGTGAGTTTTTTTCCCAATTTTGTAGCGCCCCCTAGAGGCCACGGCACCTTTAGCATTTGCCTATATTGCCTAATGGCCGACCGGCTCTGGTTGATTTCCCTCGTCTTTGCATTGCTATAGGAGTACACTGCAGTCTAACAGCAGGGACAAAGGTCTGGGATGGTTGTTATTCTTGTGCGTTGTGCACTTTCTGATTTCCAGAGGAATTTGTTTGAAACCCCTGTTTAGTAGCAGTTCTTTCAGTCTGCTGATGCATCTACATGCGAGAGACACGTATCTCCACATTGTTGCGCTGCTTCATCACAGGAAATGTTTGCATGCAGAGAGGCTACCACGCCTTTGTTTGACAACTTAGAAAATGCACACACCCTCTCAGATAGGGTTGAGAGCTCTAACCCACATAGATGATTTGCTATTCTCACCCCATCACTTCATGAATGAATCTTGAGTGTTTGTCGGGCTGCAATATCTGTAGCATGCCAACAATGAATGTTTTACATCCAGTAATGTTGTAATTGTTATGTTTTGGACCCATTATGTCCAGTGAGAGACCAGTCATCCGGGGTTTTGACGTCAGTCTTCCACATTGTGTCACTGACATTTAAAACCTTGATGTTTTTTGCTGTGAGCATTTCTCTGATTGACTGTGGAAATTCACAAACTTTTTACAAGATGAAGATGGTCAACACCAGCTACATCTATATACACAGAGATTTTGAGGCACCTTGTTTTGACAAGTGAACAACAACACTGTTGAGGAAAGACCCCAATCAAATGAAACAATGTGAAAAGAAGCAGCATTATTTGTTGCAGAAACCTAGTAGATTATACACAAATTAAAGGTTGTTTTGCTTAGCACATAGATCTGGCACCAGCAAATAACAGAGACTTACTTCACTTTGTTGTTTGTTGTCCTAAAGGTCATCAGAGGGATTGTAAAAGCCACGTAAGAATCAGCAGTCATCATGAACAACAGCAACCACAAGAACCCAGAAAGCAGGAAAAGTCAAGGACACCAAAGCACACGATCGCTGCCAGGCTGCAGGCACAATCTGCTCTGAAAAGAGGAAGAAGAGGTGTTATTACAGCAGACAAATCCTCACACAAACACACATCAGTGTGAAGAACAGGTCCAGATCCAGGTTAAACAGGCCCTTTTCATCTGTGAGAACCTGTGCTGGTCATGTTTAGGGCTGATTTTCAAACTACCTGGAGAATTTGTTTTACCTGTCTCCCTGTGGAGACAGCTTCAATAACATGCAACACAAAGACAACAACAACTGCTTGTGTAGCCTGCAGTTTCCATTTTGACTGCAGCTAGATAAGTAGCCATCATCATGGGATCCAAGGAGGCTCAGCCACATGTGGAGCGAAATGAGATCTGCTAAATAGCATGGTGCAAAACCATGTAGTATATTGTCAAATATTGCATGAACTGGGAGCCAGTGGGAGGACGGGATGGACAGAATAGGCCCCGTTTTATTGTTTTGATTAAGGATTTGAGAAGCAGTGAGAGCTTGAGGAAATCACACTGTTGAAGAAATCACACATTTCGGAGTTTCAACAATTATTATTGTAAATATAGCTTGTTTTTTTTGTAACTATAGAGAATCTGTTGTTGTAGTTTCCTTTTTGTGTGTGTACTAATACAAATTTGGGGCCATTTTAACCTTTATTGACAGTAGAGAACAATAAGCAAACATTACAGCTGTTTTATGTGCGGCTTATTCACCAGGCTGCTGCATCGTGACACAGAGGCAACAACAACAGACCATCCTTTGTCCACATAAGCCAATAACATACAGCAAAGTGTATGATTGTATTTAGGAGTCAGACAATCAGTTCTGTTCCTCCTCATGTAGTTTAAGAGAATCTGGACACAGGACACATTTCAAATAAAGACAAACTCTCATACCGAGAAAGAGGATGAGAGGAAAAAGTTGAAATGACTCAGATGCATGATGTTAGCAAATCCTCAGAAACAGACAGAATCCTTAACGGGAGGAATAAAAGGCTAAACAGATAATCTTATTATGGAATTCAAATCTGCTCATGAGACATTTCATATCTGCAAATATTAATAGTTTTTTTCTGCACACACATTTGAAGTATATCACTTTGTTGGTATAGCTGCTTAGGCAGAGAGATATACTCAGAAATTAGGCTATGTAGGCTAGAGGCAATCATTTAAATCCCACACACACTGATATTATCACCAAATCACAGTATTTTCTAAGCACTTTTTTGTGAGCTCAACTCTTGTGGGCTATTAAAAGTCTTTATTGTTCAAATTCCGCTTTAGGCAACTTCCAAATTCAAGCCGTAAATATTTCAAATGTTTGAAATAGATGTGGGGTACTCCAGTGAAGTAGTATCTAGTGCCGTAACGTTGAGTCATTCGCCCTCTGCAAGGCTTAGGTTTTGAATTATAAGTGCTGAAGTGAGGGCTGTGTGTTCTCTGCATATGTAGACAACCAGTATTATTCGACTTCAAAAAAAAAGTTTGATGTTGATTTTAAAGCTGCAGAATGAAGAGGTGGCACACAGCTTCCTTTTAACCACTGCACTGCTGTCATTGAAGTAAACTTCTCCAGAGACATAAACAGATATTAGAGCAGAGGCGTTTTAATTGTTTGTTTGTTTTATAGTCCACAGATAGGGTCAATGAAAAATTTGCATGTATCATTTTTTAATTCATTGTGAAAAGGAAGCTGGTTTTATCAGGAACGTCCAGGATATGCACATGATTGATGTGCACATGTTGGAACAAGATAATAAATAATGCTTAGACTTTGGGAAACCCTTGTTCAATCAAGCCTCGTGGCTTTGTTAATGAACACACAGCTTATGGCATCCGTGTGCAGAATACCTTGAATTATCACTGTCAGCTCAGAGGATAATGGTGCATGATCCTCTCAGTCAAACTGAAACAACCAACGCCGAATACAAAAACTATTGCACTCAAAATTTAATATTTCATCAGACAGCTTTGCTACATATTCGTGAAGGCTCTCCTGGGGATAAAACATCTATCAGGAACAGAAGCATATTGGCATACATCCGCTTAGCCACATGTTTTGTGTAACTAATTGGATAACCACACCAACTAAAGCACGAAATTGCCTTTTTTTTTTTTATCCCTCCTGCAGCAGTGGATGCAAACCCTCTCTGCAGGGCGTTGGTGGGGCACAGAGGCACACACATTTATGAGTCATACATTTAATATGCGCTCCCTTCCTACTCATATCATAAACACTCAGAGAGATGGAAGTGAAACATCCCCTTTTTCCTCTTTAACCACATTGGAGACTTCGTCAAACAGTCGAGAGAGATTCTCTCCTCTCCGTCCTTTGAGTATTTCGTATCCCTACTCTCCAGTGCCCCCTGACTTTTTCTTTTCTTGCGCTAACACTCCAAAGTACTGCTTTGACTCTGCTCACGCTGTTTTTTTTGTTTTTTCATGTGTGTGTGTGCTTGTGTGTGTATTTGGCTGAGAAGATAAGAGATTAGCATGAGTCAGATAATGATTCAGGACGCCAGGTGGCAAATGCCTCAAATCATGCTCTCCCTCTTTCGCTCTCTCGTTTCCTCTCACTTGTTCACAGCCTTCTCCACTCTTTACACTGCACGCACTGTCACTGCTGCGTTTTTTTTTTTTTTTTTCTGCCTTCTTT
>OOFC01029703.1:0-16169 GCA_900323345.1 Pseudochromis fuscus | reverse complement strand
TAAGCCTGAGGGTCTGGTGGCTGAAGGCGGTGCACTCCAGGCGCGGGGGCTGCGGGGGCAGGGGCTTCGTCTTCAGCTTAAAGGTGTGACTAAAGGGGCCGGCTCCCAGGCTATTCAGGGCTTGGATGCGGATCCTGAGGATGAAGAGGAAGAAGAAGAGATTTGACTACATCAGAGAGCTGAAAGAGACTCAGCTTACCTGAGCACAAACACTGTGATGGGGCGTTGGCACAGTTCCTGCTCGCAGTGTCTGGTGGTGGCTGGACACCCACAGAGTTTATTAAAAGAGGTTACATGTTTACCTGCATTGGTTTGTGTGTTTGTCTGTAACATTATAGAAGAACTACCCCAATAACAGATCTCACTGATTTTATTTATTACCTGTATCACCTAAGATCAGAGGATGGGATCCTGTTAAAATCCTGATTACTAATAATGAGTAAAATAGGAGTAAAGAGTAAAACATCTCTGCTGTGCCGATGAACCAGAGATGAATAAGAAGGATGCTGTAGGTCAGAACCACAGATGGTTTATAGAAGAGGACAAAGCAGCCGGAGCAATACCAGCGACGACCACCAGAGGCTGCCTCCAACTGACTTCAGTTTAAAAATCAATCATGAAAAACTCCATTGATACATTTTTACCCACAACTCATTCTGACGTCATTAGCTAAGTGATCGAAGTGGATATTAAAAACGAGGAAGATTTAAGGGCGTCTCATACACATTGGACAGTGACCTCGGGTTCAAGGGTCAGACCCGCCTCTTCACTCCTCCCATCATACCCAAATATGGTCATTTCTGGCTTAAAAAACCCCCAACACTGCCACATTCAAAATTCAAGTCTACAAACCATCAGGTGATGTCACGTTAGCTTCGTCTATTCTACAAACATTAAACACTGATGTGTTTCCATTCTTCAGGTAAACTTCATCACATCTTAATGGATTCTGTTGGAAGTAAGATGATAACCTCCACAATCTGAAACAATGTGGTGGAAATGAGACATGGGTTATGCCTTGGCAGAGGTTTAAGCTCTGAGTGCTTCCTGGTGTTGATATGGCCTCTATATCTGACTGAGAGCTGAAAGTCAGCAAATTAATTAAGCCTCAGTTCAATGTGCAGAGACACCAGACTGCACTGGTTAATTCCCACAGTGCTGTGGTGGCTCGACAACGTATAATTAAAGCAGTGTGAATGACATTTGAGATGAATAATAAGAGGTTGTTAAAATATTAAAGGTGAGAAAGTGACTCTTCATAATTTGAGTCTCCTGTAAGAAAACATGTTTACAGAGCAGTGACTTGCCTGAGACTAAAATTCTGGTGTCGTGTCTGGACACCAACTGTTTTGTGAACAGCTGCCAGCCCTGTGCACGATACCCTTTGTTTACAAATGTAACTAATTATATTTTTATTCACTTGTCCCTTCTGGCATCCTTCGGTACAGCGTATCACAGGCTGAGTTAATACACCAGCGTGGTGTGTGTCTAATTGACTTGTATCACATTTAATGCCTTGTGAGCACTGAGATCTGACACTTTCAAAACTGTTAGCTCTCGTTTTGCAGTACAAGCACCAGGCGACATTTTGTTCCCCTCCGAGATTACAGTGAGGAAGCACCGACCTGTAGCTGGTGTCGGGCTGCAGATGCTGGATGATGTGTTTGGTGACGGGGCCGACGACGACGGGTTGACGCTCTCCGAGGTCGATCAGGTAGGAAGTGATCTCAGCGCCGTGATCGCACGGAGGATCCCAGCAGATGCCCAGGCAAGTGGATGGAGAGTAGACCAGAGGTGGCCGGGAATCGCTCTCCTCCTCCTCCTCTTCCTCCTCCTCCTCCTCCTCCTCATCTTCATCTGCATCCGCTGGAGTCTGGGACTTCTGCATCTCGGACTCCTTCAGCACGTAGATGTTGCTGACAGCTGCAGGTACAGAGCAGGGCGTCTGGCACAGCACTGCTTCGCTGTAGGGCCCCACGCCGGCCACGTTCACAGCCTGCACCACAACGACAAGACCAGAGTGAACTTCACAAAGTCACAACTTGTGACGTCAGGACACGTGTGTAACATCCATGTCCGACCACAAGGTGGAGTTCCAATGTAAACATTATTGGTGTGGTTTCCAATCAGTGTGTGGGTTTTATTTTCCAACCAAGGCACAAAGCACAGAAAAAAATCCAATTTGACGTGAGAAACTGGGACCACACCAAATCACAACAGGGAGCTTCTTAGAAAACATTCATTAGCCAGTCACATCAACAACAACAATAATCATAATAATAATAATACAACAAACCCTAAAACCAACAGTCATCAGGTGCAACTGTTTGATGAATTAAAACTGACTCTCCACTTTGTGATGATGTGAAAAGTTAAATTCACCTTCTCCAAATCCTCCACAGCCGACTAAAACCTCGTGTTAATTTCCAACATTGTACCTGTTATAATTGTTGTTGCAACTTAATGAAAAACCCCCAATAAGCTTAAATTATTCAAGTATTAAAAAAAGGGGGTTTAAGGCAATTTTTTCCCCACAAAGGACAAAGGAGTCTGTGCACTTCAGCCCACATCAGGCTCAAACCGGCGCCTAAAAGAGTGAGACCGCTGAGGCCCAGCTGATCCAGATACTCCCCACTCAGCTGGCCTACAACCACATTTATGCTTATAGACTCAGATGGGAGAGTTTTGTTTCGGGGATCTTTGCAGCGTGAAGCAAACTGCAGCTGAAGTTACTAATAAAATCTCAGATAAATTAAATTCCTCGTTTAACTGGGAGTTCCCTGAAAGTCTCCAATCAATGAATCACACTGGAATTAGTTTCAAATTAGATTTTATTCTCTGTTTATTACAAAGTGAAATATGACTCTATTTTTCTTTTAAACGACGGCACTGATGAAAAAATAGATGACAATTAGGCGAGGCTTTCTGGAAGTAAATAGAGGATAATGGTGTTTGTTATTGCTCACCTGTACCCGGCAGAAGTAGTTAGTTGCAGGGAACAGACCCTTCATTTCATGGCTGAGTCCTGGTCCGCTGTAACACACCTGCATGCAGCCCTCAGCCGCTCCCCACTCCAGACGAAACTCCGTCACCGCGGCTCCGTTGCAGGGAGGGGCCTGGAGGACAAACACCAAACACACACTGAACAACACAGCAGTTTTATGTAAGCTCTGATATACTCTCTGTGAGATGCAGGTGTTATTTAGGTTTGTGTAAATCAGCAGGGGGATGGAGATGGAGCCGTTATTACCTCCCAGCTTACAACAACACAGCTGGGGGATTTGCAGGTGGTGGAGGGGGTCTTGCACTGCTCAGGGGCACCGGGGCCAGTTGTAACCTCGCAGCGCTCCGAAAGAGGCCCGAACTGTTCACACACAGAGGAACAAACACTATTTAACACAACTGAAGATTCACATATTCAACTTTTAAACCTTATTTAGTGAGTGAGGGGTGGGAGCATGTGGGAGAGAAGAAAATCCCTTCTCCCTTTTATGTGATGGATCAGCCTCTCTCACCCCGGCCTTATTTGCCGCCTTGAGCCGGAAGCTGTAGGTTTTGCCAGGCATTAGCCCTCCCACAGAGCAGTCCAGCTCTGGACCCTGGTAAACCTCCCTGCTCTCCTCAGACTGCGGCCCACTCACTTCCACACTGTAGCAGGACACTGGGCTCCCTCCGTCTACCTGAGGGGGGCCTGGGAAAGCAAGTGTTCATTAATCAATACGCTTTAAAAGGAAGAGAAATATTACAGTGTGCACGCAAACAGAAAACAGCAAAATAAAGCAAACTGCGTCGTCAGAGCTCACTGCTGCTGAGATAGTTTGCAAGATAAATAAATGCATCCACACAAGCTAGAGATGCATCCCACACAGATCCAAGTTGGAGAGGCATGACTCACCCCAGCGCAGTTGCACCTCCCTGGCTTTGGGCTTGCCCACCAGCCGAGGGGGCTGGCAGGGCCCTGGGGGCACTGCGGGAGTCTGGACCTGCAGGGTCTCTGACAGCTTGGAAGGGAAGACAACACACCAATTAAGAGCCACAGAAAATAACAAATTGACAGTCTCGCTACCTCCTCTCACGCTCGCTCACACAACACAGAAACACTCTGGATACAGATTGTCATTTTCACCAGCTTATCACACCGATTCAGGCTACACCAGACCGGAGGACACAAATGTGAATGCAGGCCTTTAAAAAGGTACACAGGCACACTGAGAAATCTGCTGCATTCAGTGGGTGAAGTTAGACAGATTGTCTCAGTTCAACTTCTGTGACAAAAGCAAAACATGTGAGTGTTATGTCACATTGTGCTGCACCGAAAAGCAGGAGCTCGCCACCATGACTCATGTTTCTTTACAAGCCTCGTCATGAATAAATGCATGCGCAAACAGCTGATGAAGAAATTAATGAAGAGCGTCTGTGAACTGAACTAATTAAGAAAAACATCCTCCGACACATGCGAGGGAGGTTAATCGATTAGCAGCCTTTGTCTTGTACCTACACACAAAGCAGCATCGTCTAATCTCCCGACATCGGAGACTGAATGAATGACAATTTCCTATTAAAACGCCCCATAAATAGGATGCATATCGATAGCTTATTTGTGGAAAAATTTAATCAGATCGACACTGGCTGCTTGCCCTAACAATTAGACATCTGAGAAAGGGCTCAATAATAAAAAAAGAGGCAATAGAAAACTGTAAGTTCAAGTTTTAAATAGCTACACTGTTGTGTGGACTACAGAAGGCTATTGGAGAAAAATTGGAAAGGACTGATCCTGCTTCATAAGTTTAAGTCCATTTCAACTTATAACAATATTAATATAAACTTGTTGTGTTTTACAGAAAAGGTGCAATTTTCAAATTTGAGTAACTGATCATCAATCTCTCCGAACTCCTGCATGCACCACCGTGAGCGTGCACCACCGTGAGCGTGCATGTGCGCTGACGCTGAATGACTCACCGGGCTCTGCCCCCCCTCGCTCATGCAGTAAACTCGTGTCTGGTAGGAGCAGCCGGGCTTCAAACCCTCACACACATGTTCCATAGCTGGCCCCGAGTACACCGGCCCCCACGATGAACCTGAGCCACAAAACACATTTTAAATAAATTCTAATTATTTCAATAAACTCATGTTTTGATGCCCACAAAACTAATTTCTTTTATTTATTTATTTTTTATTATTATCACCGTGTGCAACTTACCACTCAATCCCTCAGACAACTCCACAACATACTTTGTCACTTCTGCTCCACCGTTCTCTTTAGGGGCTTCTGGATATAAGACAAACAACAAATACTTACTATATATGTCTTTGATTTGTGTGGTAATCCATGTAAAAAGTATTAATTGGTTTAAAATTAACTATCAAATTAGGCAAGTGATTTTGTGATGGTTAAACTTGCTGCCCAAATTCATAAAGTATCATTATTGTGAAATGCAGACGTAGGCAGAGCATGTTTTTCCATTGTTTTTTTTTTACTGGAACTGTGGTGCACAATCAGATCTGCACACACACTTTTTATTTTATTGAAAAAACTGGAGGCAGAGACTATAGCACAGCAGTGAGTAATGTGTTTGTCCAGGTGCACAAAGGATTCATGCTGATGTCTGAATACAAGGAAGAAACATCCGTCAACTTTTGTACAGACTGTTTGGGATGTCATCTGTCTCATCTATTACCAGACACAGCTGAATGAGAACAGGGAGAGTGTAAACTGGACCTGCCACGCTGTCAACTGCACGTTAACAGTGGAAGGTTTAAATAAGAGCAGGGAAGCTCACCCCAGGCCATCTTGAAGCTGTTGGGCAAGACTCGTCCTCTGATGACAGGCCTGCAGGGACAGCTCGGTCTGTCTGGGTTTGTGATGAACTCCACCACCTGGCTCGGGTTACTCTTCCCCTCTGAGTTGTATGCTGCCACCTGAGGAGGTGCACAGGTACCGTCAAGCAATAGTTGTGTACAGACTGTTTATAGAAGCAGACAAAGAAGAGGAAAATGCGGGAGTGCAAAAATGTGCAATACTCCCGATGGCCACTAGGATGCTGGCTCCAATTTTCTTTCATTGTGATGTCATTAGCTAGAGTTAATTCTCCTTCTCAGTGATCTGGTGGTCCATCTGAAAACTTCATGATTAAGCAGACATAAGGCTTTGAAAGGAGGAAGATTTAGGGGCGTGGTCAGTTTGATTGACAGGTCTGGTCTCCAAAGAGAGAATTGTGGAAGTCATGTCTCATACAAGTTAGGTAGAGACCTCAGACTCAAGGTTTGGACCAGCCTCCTCACTCTACCCTTCATATATGGTCACTTATAACCAACATGGCGACGTTCAAATGCTACTCTCCTGGCTTCAAAACGCCACAGACCAACAGCTGACGGCACGTTAGCTTTGTCCATTCTGTACACAGTCTAGAAATTTCTGTCAGAATATTGGCGACATCGTGAACGAAGGCGAGTGTGTAAAGGTCATTACGCCTCCTGATAACAAGCACCGCCTAGACCCCGAGATACAACAAGCACGCCTGCAAGTGACTGAAATGGCCTCAGCTCCTTAAATCTACACCAACATTTCAAACAGAACCGTTTAGACATCACAAGCATTGCAATCATGAAATGAACCAATAAGCATTAGCGGCATTTGCATTTCAGGGTGCCACATCTGCAGTGATATAGAAAACTCCACCAGCCTGCTGAGCAGAGCTCATCTACATAGCGTACCAAGACAAACCAGCACAGCACCCAGCCTCCCTCACACTGTGCAGCTGGATAATTGGAAATGAGGGAGGGAGCGAGCGAGGGAGGGAGTCTTGAGAACGACGACAAAATATTTCTATCATTTGGGCATATGCTACCTAGTTTGGGCAAATCAATATACTTCTGTCGGTCTCATATTTAGGACTGTGCAGAGTCTCCTGGCTGTGTGAGTAAAGCTTATAAATTCTATTACCAGTCTATGAATTAATATGATTTCATGTTCTTAAAGCCCTGGGCAGTAAAAAAAAAAAAAAAGACCACCTGTCACTGTCACTTGCTGCAGGAAAATAGCAGGTAATAAGATGGGAGCCACTTTGAATACCTGTGATTTAGCTCCCAGGCTGAACTGATAACAGAGAACTTGAGATTATACTGCAGTATAGTAAAAACACTGAGATAAAATGTCCAATGAAATTAAACAACCCTGCATTTGAACTGACATGAATCTTTAAAAATAAGAGTTATAAATATATATATAGTTCGAGGTGTTTGCTGGGGAACGTTTCTCACACACTTTAAAAACTGCTGCCATAAATACTCATTAAACATCCATTAGTCATCAATTACGGCAGCAGGATGGTGGGATGTAGAAGTGTCTTAAAATAGAGGGGCAGCGTTCGTCTCTGGGTGACATGTTCATCTTAACATGCTTGAAATAGTTTTTGGAGATCAGTGGCACAGGGACACTTTTCTGAAGCCAAATGTAAGATGCTCAAAGCCGGTTCATTTCATTTTGTGAATTTATTCATCTCCATCCAGCAAATGGAGGTGGTAAGAAGGTGAGAATTTTTTTGAATGACACCCTCTGTTTGTATATTTCATATTTTGACACAGATGCCACCTCACATGCCGACGCCAGCCAGGTTTTTTTATTGACTGTGGTAAATGTTTCTAGTAATCTCTGCCAGCTTCTCACTTCTCACTGATAATCAGCCTGTTTAAAATCAGGAGCGTCGTGTGTCCGGTCTCTGGGTCTTTGTCATGCGAAGGCCGGTCACCTGAGATTCCTCACAGCTATTTAGCAAACACTCAGTAATTAAACAGACAAAAGAGCAACTGAGGCGAGAATGAGACAGTGTGGAAATGTGGGAGAGGGTGAGACACAGCGACAGAAGTACAGTGACATGGAGAGAATGACAACAGTCTGTGCCCCTCAACTCTGTGACATGACTGCCAGCCAAAAGGTCACCGCAGTTCAAACGCTTTGCTCGACTTGTTTCTCGCCGAGGCCTCGCATGTGATCAGCAGTGGATCCTCCTGTTGATGCTGTCAGTTGCCCACCGCTCTGCTGGCAGAATCCTATAAACGGATGAGTCATAGGGCCGAGGTGGGACTCGCCACCCCTCCCCGCCTGAACACTGCTCCCTCCACACACACACACATATACACACACTCCTCCCACCTAATCTAAACCTGTGGATGACCAGTTTTAACTGCACACATCGTCGCTTACCCTAAACTTGTACTTGGTACTCCTGTGGAGATTCCTGACGGTGCAGGAGAGCTCGTCGCCGTCGTAGCTTGGCTGGAAGCCATACCCCTGCGACCAGGACGGATGACAAAAGGAAGAAAGAAAACAACCAGGTGAGCAATGACTTACAAGAGGAGCAGTGAAGCAGGGAAAACAAAGCGGTCAGCACGAGAAACAGCTGCAGGCCACACAGGAAGTTTGTGTGTTTCTTGACGGGAGCTGTGTATGCAGGTGGCTGCTGGACGTCAAACAGGCAGAGGAGACAACAGCTACAAATGTCTTGTCACTTTTAGATTGAAATTATTACATCAAACAAGATGGGAATCAGATTCGTGAGACACAAAGTAACTTTAACCAGGAGTCTGATGTATTTACTATTATTTATATGTCATGATGGTCAGTTATGTGATCTGTCTAGTGCTCTTTCTTAATGTTGTACCTAAGCATTTATACCATCTGAGGATAAACTCCCCATCTCTTTACAAGAGACCAGACAGGTTACCATCCTCTGATCTCCCCCAAACTCTCTTCAATTGTTCCTTAGGAAATACCCAATTGCTCAGAAAAAAAACACAGGGAACAATATAATCTCCTTGGTGCAGGTAATAATATTTCACAGAAAACCATTAGATGCAGATATTGCTGAGCCATTTATGCGTTTCAGTCTCAAATGACTCGTTGGTTTCGCAATTTAAACAGCGAGAGACGTACCGAGCCCTCCTCCTCCATCTCCAAAATATAGTAGATGTCGTCCTCCTTTGGGGAGCTCGCGGGCCTCTGCCACTTCAGACACAGCCAGGTCACTCCCGCCATCTCCAGCTCTGGAGGGAAGGGTGGCAATGGCACACTGCATGAGGTGAACAGGTCCACCACTTCACTGAACTCGCTGGGGAGGACAGAGAGAGACAGAGGATGGGAGAGAATGGGAGGAGACAGGAGAAAGAGACAGAGTGAGAGACGCACATGCACAAACAGATGGAGACAGCGAATGGAAGAAAACAGTGACATAAAAATGGACGACAGGGAGGGCGCCATCCGGGAGGTAATCAAGCAGGTTAGAGCGCAGCCTACCTGACACCCATGTCATTTTTGGCTGCAAGGCGGAAGGAGTATCTGGAAGCTGGAGAAAGCTTGGTCACTCTGTACTGCTTCTGAGATCCATAGTAGCACTGCTCATAAACACCAGTGCCTTTCCCCTGAGGAGAGGAAACCATTGAAACCTCAGCTGCACATGAAGCATCACAGCAAAGTGGAAATTCAACATTAATGATCAAAAAATTACCTCATCCCACTGAAGAATGTAGTTTTGAATTTTGGAACCATTGTCACAAGGAGCCTGTAGATCAACCAGAAATACTTGTTATTATCTCAATCTACTAAATATATAAAATATATACACTACCGATACAATACCCAGTGATCTCACAAAAATTACATTTCACATACAAAACAAAGGGGAATGAGAAAAACCACCATTCCTTATTTACAATCCAGGCATTTCTTTTAACTGCCACCAATTACAAGTACGATGCATCCCAGTGTGCACACATCTCAAAGATTTACTTCATTTACTGAAGTTTCCTGAGCGTGCATGACAGTTTCTTAAGCGCCTTGCTAAACTGGGAGGTAATAATGTGAAGCCGTTATCTTTCCCTCCTCACAATGGAGCAACTTTAATGAAGGCAGTGAAAGAGAAGCAGCCGCACCGCGATGAAGAGCATCTCAGCAACGACTGTTCAGGAAGGGTATTTTAACTGGACGACCTTTTAGCCATTAACCCCATTCTCCCACTTTCAGAGGATGTGTTGTGGATGCCATGGCTGCCGCACGACGGCACAAAAAATGAAACCGTGGTGTGAATGTGTTTGTTAATATACTGCACTTGCACACTGGTTTTCTTTCACACGGACTCTCTGCTGTCCAGCCCTTACACTGTGGCTTTAAATCCAAACCCTATCAATCACACACTGTTTTTTACCTTCCACTGGAGTACGAGTGTGTTTTTACTCCCACTGGCCTTCCTCGGAGGATTGGGAGGGTCTGGCTCACAGCTTAAAGTGGTGAAACTCACAGCCTCCGATGGGCTCCCCTGTAAACAGTTACACATCGCCTGGACCCTGAGGGGACACAACAACAACACAAAGCGGTTACAGGGTGTTCCTCTGCATATTGACACTGCAGGTAAAACAAAAGCAGGAGGTGGGTTATGCCAACCTGACATGATAGTCTGTTGCTGGTCGAAGGTCTTCTAAAGTTGCACTTAGTTCTTCTCCACTGCAAAGGACAAACATTTTTAGCGTTTTCAGATGGCTGCTGATGTAACACAGTTGGTGTGTGGCATGTTGCTGCTGGTGCTCACCAGTACACGCTCTGGTACTTCCCATCTTTGCCGCTGACTGAGATGGAGACCTCGAAGCTGAAGGGCTCCGGGGGGCTGGAGTCATCCTCCACGCTGCCATTCTCGCTCTCTGGCCTGGTGGGCGGACTCCAGCTCACCACCGCCCCCCTGGCCTGGATGTCTGACACCTACGATGCAAAAATGTGACATCACAGGAGGTGGGCTTTTAACGACAGTATCTGCCACATCTCAAAATACAGTTGCTTTAGTACTAAAACTATGATTTCTGGTAAACACTACTGTGCCAAGTTTTCAAGTCCTGGAAAGTTTTGACAGAATATTTTTGTTCATGCATTCAAAAAAAAAAAATCAAAACAACAGTCACACTGTGTGGTAGAGGAAGAGAGAGGAGATCAAAATATGCAGGCTGATGCCACAGTGGGAAAAGAGTTTTTCAGCGTTTGGCAGGATGTGCTGTGCAACGCGGAGATTTTTCACACTGTTTGAAGGGGGTTTAAAAATAGCCTGAGCTACACTGCAGGGGGGATTCATATGTGGAAGAATTCAATCAGGTCAAGTCTGTACCTCCTCCCCTCTGCCCTGGGGGCCCACCTTAGTCCTTTACTTCCCACAGTTCAATTCTCAACCCTTTTACAAACCAGTGTGGCGGCATAGATGGAAAAAAATCCACTTTCCATTGAAGCTGAACTTTTCCTCTATTCCCTTAACTTTATCTATCATCTTTCCAATTGGCTTGTTGTACTATTTTACATGGAGTTCAGGCCTCAGCAAGAGTGTATGACAAATCTCATCTTAGGAGGTCAAGGAAATTCTATTTGTAGTGATACTGACTCTCATAGTTTAGCATCGTTTCTCTTTTTTATTTGTCTACAAAGAAAACACCATTTCTCAAAGATTATAACAATAAAGAAATGTACTTTTCTATTTCTGTGATGTTTCTTTTAGTCTAAAATGTAATCTTGTTTTGGGGGAGGAAATAAAAAGCCATTAAGGATAATAACAGATGTGAGAGATTGGTGAATGTTTAGTTAAAAATCAGCATTTGTTTCACAGCAAAACACAAAGCTTTTAGTAACTGCTAGCATAGATGTTTGGTGGCACATTTGGGAATAGAAATCCCCACATGGATGCTAGTCAGCAGGTCTGACTCCATTAGCAAGATGTCAAGCAAGAATTCATCATGAATGTTAATAGAGTGTTTAATGATGCAACACAGTAGCATCATTACAAGTTTGCAAAACACAGCAGTTAATAGACTTACATAAAATCATGCAAACTGCATTAATTAGAGAAAAGCAAAGAAATCAGAGAGAAAGAAATGAATACCAACCACTGGTTTAGTGACGGTGCTCAGCAGTGCCTGCAGGGCCTGAGCCTCTTTGTCCAGTTCTGAGGGGAGACAGAAAACAAGTCAACACCACACCCTTCACAATATGAAGAAAAATGCTTGTGGCAAACAAGTCCGTTTCGATTTAAATAAGTATTACTGACTTATTTTCTGCTTGCGTCAGTTAGATTTTGGGTGCACTGTAATGTCGTCCTTGCTGTGGGTGTCACGTCTGTGTGGTTTATGGATGGATTAACACTGGCTGCAACTTTACACCATAAATCCAAAATGTTATCTGGTGATTTAAGTACATTTTGCATGCTGAACCAACACTCTGAACATCTCTGTGCATCTGAAATGACTCTAAAAAGAAAGAACAGTGAGCACTGGCTCAGTGGCAGTCGTTCAAAGATGTGAAACTTCTCTAAGGATTCACTATTACAGCTCAACATTCAGCTGTCTTTTCTTTGGGGTTTTGCTTTGAGGAAGCTAAAAATGATGCATTCATGTGGAGGGTGCTGTCTGAGACAAAGATATCTTTTTATTTCTCAACTGTCCAATTTGTAAACCTCTACCCTTTAACCTCCTTACCTCCTGACTCTCCGTTTTTCCCCTTGCCCGTCTGTTTGTCAGAGCAGGCTACTGCATGCCTGAGCTGCCCCTGCTCTGCCTCCAGCCCTTTCCCTCCGATGCCGTTGTGAATATCCACCGTCGGGGGGCTGTTGCAGGTCTTCTGCGGCGACGAGGGGGGGCTGTCCTTCACTTGCCCTCCTCCTCCTCCTCCCTGACGCTCCTTCAGTTTCTTCTGCAGACGTTCGTGCGTTTTGTTAGTCCTGTCATCTCTGTGAACGAACGGTGGGCGTCCATGTTGGGCGTGGGAATCTGTAGAGACTGAAACAACAACAAAAGGCAACCCTTCAGCACAGAAAAAAGATCCGTCTGGAAGCTGGTCAAACACACAGGTTATTATGAGAGAGACATACAAATACACAGGGTGGTAGAGAGGCAACTCCCTCCCGCCCATCACCTAAGATTAGGAAGCTGCAAGACTAAACAGTTTGACTCAGGCTTTGATTGTATAACCAGGCTGTGCAAATAAAGTGCTGAGAACAAATAAATAACATCTCGATATAACAATAGAGTCCAGACACTGCCGACTCCGACTCACCCTGCTCCGAGTAGATATGAGCCGGATGGTACTGGGAGATGTACTGAGAGCTCATGTCGCCCACGCCCCCGGCCATGCCTGTGTACAGGTGAGGTGGAGGGGGCATCATGGCAGGGTGTGGGATAAAGGCAGGCAGGTGGGCATGGGGTGGAGGTGGAGGATGGTGGAGAGGGGAGTGTCCCCCTGGGTGGAACTCTGGTTGCTGAGGTAAAACCAGAACCCGCCGCACTCCGTTCTCTTCTATGATCTGACAGGAAGCAAACACCAGAGAGGGGGTATCAGAGTCGGTCCAAGTTCGGACACACGGAGCTGGAAATAGCACAGACTGATGGTTCACCTGTGAAACGTATCCAGGAGGCACATAGATTGGAGGCACTGAACCATTTGGAGACATCATGGGAACCTGAGCAGGACCTGTGCAGAAGGAAGGGATGAGATCAAACACTTTCCCTGGGGACAAACAGCTGTTTCATCTGTGGGAGATGTGTCAGAGCTGTACTCATGGCTGAGCCCAGCATATTTGACCCAAAATCACAAATATGCAACAGAACGTAATCAGATGAGTTTTAGTTTAACTCTCTCCGGATGCTCTTGTGCAGTTTTCTGTCGGTACCTTCCACCTTCTTTACTTTGCTTTCTTAACTCCTCACATTTCACCATTTATTTCATATCACAACAGGGAGGGTTTAAACTCGAGCAACCCCAAACATTATCTTTGTAGGTGGAATATCCCTGCGTATCACTCCTCTAAAGCAGCTGCCTTTTCAATGACCATTTCATTTTTGAAATACCTGCGAGCAAGAAAAAGGCAAAGAAATGCATTTTTAAAAAATACTGGCAAATGCAAGAAGACCACTTTACGAAAGTGCTGAGAAACAACAAAGTTTCCGGCTCTGTTGTAGGGGCCAGTTCAACGGCTTAGCTCAGCTCAGAGAAGTGACAGCTCAGCAGAAAGCCTCGGAGAGAGAGAAAGAGGGAGGCGACCTCTGAGCCAAGTTTGCACATTCGCACATTTCTCTTCTTACAAACCTAAGACAGAAACCCCGACGCCAGATGTCACACAGGAGAGCACTGACCTCGTCGGAGAAAAAGGAGGAGGGTTCCTTCATTTCGTCAAGAGTGGTGTAAGGACAGAGAGAACTTCTAAACGAGCAGCCATGACGTGTCCAGAGGCTGTCCTGTAACACTGAAACCATCCAGACTCCCACTAACACCTAACACCACCCCCTCAGGTGCTCAGAGTCCACCTGCACCTCTTAAGACAGAGTTTAACAGGACAGCTGACCAATGAATACACGTCTTCATAAAATACTGAAGTCATTTACTGTTGAAACTGGAGGAGGAAATGTGTTTGGGTGTTTCTAATATTCTTTTTTATTCAGGGTGGATTAAATATTACACGCTAAATGGCACAATTTGACTGCAGCTTAAAATGCAATCCTCAAAAATGACAAAACAAATATTCACTGAGGTGGAATTTACTGTTGAGCTGTTGCATCAGACTGCAGTACCTTCAGCTCGGTGTAATCAACCAACACCTCGGAGTACACCTCATCGTGGACAGATCCAGGTCCAGAGTTCACTGCTGTACTCGATAAAGCTCAACACAGAGACGGGGTATGTTTACAAGGCAATATCACAAGTTAGATTTGTGATAAAAGTAATGATGGATGACAGCCTTTCAGTGTGATACAGTGAGGTTTATCTGGATCCGCTGTCAGCTGATCATCCTCATGACGCCGTATCAGCTGGAGGCTGAACGCCGCCGGGCTTTGGTGAAGTCGGAATCAGAGAGGGAAATAAATTTGATGATATTGGTGTTTAAATGTCACAACACGTCAATGACCTGAGAGAGCAGAGCAAGTGAAGGAGAGACAGATAGAAATACAGTGTGCACACGTCTGTTAATAGAGAGAAGAGTGAGAGGTGGTAATAAATCGAACTCCAGCGTGATGTCATCCGTTGTTTGAATGTGGCCACGTTGGTTGTGTGAAGAAGTGAGGAGGCGGGTCTGACCCTTGAACCCGAGGACACTGTCCAATGTGTTTCCCACTGCACTTATTGGAGACCTGTCAATCAAGCTAACCACGCCCCTAAAATCTTCATCTTTTTGAAGCCTAATATCCACTTAATGATTTGTTCCCACATGGACCACCAGATCACTAATAACACAATAAAAATGTAGATTTTTTAAATTGAAGTCGATTAGGGTTTCTTGGAGCCAGTCTCTAGTGGCCATCAGGAGTATTGCTCTTTTGTTGCTTTGTCCATTTCTATAAGCAGAACATACCCCGAGTAGACCCTCATTATACACACATCTGCTCTCTGGCATTATGTACTTCATTGCGGTTAAGCACTTTGTAGCATATTAGGAGCATATCCCACTGACCACATGGATGATGCATACCACAGCCATATGGATCACCAGCAGCCACACAGTGAGGCGTAACTATGTAGAGTCATGACATTGAAAGGCACCTGCTGAAAAACTTTCTTGGATAAGACAGACAGCAGGTACTTCTGAAACCAAAAGGGCAAATAGGCAGTGAGTCATTTCCCTACCCGAGAACACAGGGGTTGCAAGGACAAAAAGATCTCAATTGAGGGAGCATGGGAGAGCTCAGGCTGAATGGAGGCAGTTACACTGGCTCAGCCATCATTGATTTCAGATTACAATATAATTCGAGTGGGAGTTCAAAGTGTGTATGGGTAACTCCACTCACTTTCAAGACAAATAAATTCTATTGTGCTTATGCGACATAGCGCTCAGCTGCGCACCTGCCTAATGACTGATTAAAGCAATTCTAGTGAGAGGCCCTGATGCTGACTAACAGGAAATCTGATGAATCGCATTAGCATTCTATATGTTGTCCTTCAAGAATAAAAGGTTTTGTGTTTACCCACAGAAGACAAAGGGATAAGAGGACCAGCAGAAAGTACAAGGTGAGGGCGGCAGATTAAGAGACCCTACTGTAAGAGGGAGAAAGAGAGAGGTAGGGTGGCGAATAGGGGGGAAAAACACCCACTCTTTTACATCAAACTGACGCACGAGCTCTGACAGAGATCAGATAAAAAAAATAAATAAAAAAAAAAA
>OOFC01029702.1:0-14787 GCA_900323345.1 Pseudochromis fuscus | reverse complement strand
ATATATACAGCTATATTACACACAACAATAAAATAAAATAAAACAGTGTCCTCAGGTTCAAGGATTACACTTGCCTCCTCATTCCTCCCTTATATCCAAATATGGCCACGTTCACATACCAAACTCCTGGATTCACAATGTGAGTCCAAAAACCAACGGGTGTCATCACGTTAGTTTCGTCCATTCTACAGGGTGACCGCAAAATCACTCCTTGATTTCAAATAGTCGTAAGTTAGAGATCAGCAGACCTAACTGTTTTTGGCTCTTTCCTTTGAGGACACGTCCAGGACAGAGTTTATGTCCCTCCACTACCTGCAACTCTGGATGATCTTCAAGGATGCATCAATGAAGCTCAACAAGCAATTACACCAAATATGCTGTAAAACATCTGGACCGAGCTTGATTATCACATAGATGTTTGCCGAGCAACAACTTCAACTTTTTTAGACCACATGGAACTTTGTTAGTTTATTCAACTGTAGCCACTGACATTGTAGTCATATTCATTTAATTTTTGATATTATAACTATTTGAAGTGAGTGTTTTTGTAGTCACACTGTATATACCGTCCATACAGTCCATTAAACATTAAACAATAAATATAACATTACAAAAAAGCATTAAAAATTAACAAATGAGTAAATAAGTAATTAAAGAACAGAAAAGAGTAGTAGTAAAAGTACAGAAGTAACAATATATGTGAAATATTTAAAGGTTTATACTTTGGGAACCACCAAAAAGGAGGGTCTCTGGAGGCTGGACCTGCTTGGCATAAGTTTCCTCTTAAGGTGTGTATTTGACACACTCCCATCTCCTGTAAACCTGGTAAGGTGAGGCCTGAAGGAGGATGAACTGTGCAAGCTGTGTGGGAAGAAAGGCTCACTTGCCCATATCCTTAGTGGGTGCCAGACAGTGCTTTCTCAGGGAAGATACTGTTGGCAGCACGACAAGGTACTCTGTGACTGCAGACATCTTGGAGCAGGCCTCAAATAGACCTCAGCCACAAACACCACCACTGCAGTTCATCAGCGCTAGGGAACAACCATCCACCACAAGAAGAGCGAAAACCACCATCCTCCAGTTCGAGCAAGGGTGGGAGATGAGCATGGGAAGGAAGCCAATTATTCCCCCAATCGTCCAGACAGCTTTGAGGTCAGACATTGTCATCTGGTCAGAGCAGGAAAAGAGGGTGATCCTTGTGGAATTGACCATCCTCTGGGAACAAGGCTGTGACGAAGCCCGTGAGGGGAAGAGTCTGAAACACCAAGACCTTGTCATGGAGTGTAGAGAGAGAGGCTGTAGGGAGTTCCCAACACCATCTGTGTCAGCATTACACAGGATTAGTGAGGCAGCAGAATGAGCCTCTTGTTTGCTATGGCATAAAACGGAGGAAGGCAGGAGACCTAGAGCTGATGCAGAGACTTGGTCACCACTGCCGACCCGTCAGCTGGAGGGTGTAGCCGTTACGGGTGGAAACACCCTGGGGTTGGGCACCATCAGATGACATCAGTTCCAGGTCAAAGGCCCCAGTTGTCCCTGAGGGCAACTGTATGTGAGGCCTTCATGGAAGTATCACACACGATTTTTGTACAGCTAACTCAGGTTTATACATGTTTGAAGTCCTCAGACTGCTTCAACTATTCATATGAAACTCATTTATACAGTGAAACCCCGCCTCATATTTTGTGGACGCGTCATAATTAATGATTGACAGGATAAAGTGACCAATAGTAACTCGTGTGGCATATGTGACTGGGCAGTTGCATTCAATGCTTATCACCGAAAATTGAACATAAATCATCGAACAAGTACCAATATTTGTACTGCTGCAATTTGAGAAAAATAATACAAATAAATGAATGTACACATAAGTCACGCCGTGATCCTGAATTCTAATTAACAGGAGTTACGCATTAAAAGATAAGGAGATAAGATAAGAACATATTTTGTTTATATACAGAAATGTATACGTTTTCTGAAAATGAAATTCTTTCCAACTGCAGCACTTATTGTGATTTTAGGAAAAACAATGAGTCTCTTGATATAATCCTTCAAACACCAAACTGTTTGGAAAATCGAGTCGGTGATGTGATCCGTATAGCCAGTCTCCGTTTTCCCCACGTACCCTGAACGCAGCACTAGCCCGGCACAGGGGACAGGACAACATGGCTGCTGCTGCGGGCCGATACTACGGAGAAGGCGGCAGAGCAACGAAAAGACAGAAAACTGAAGACGGAGGAATGACAACGGTGAGGGATTTGTGCTCGTCCCGGCAGCTGGAGCTGTTGTGTGTAAAGATGTCCCCGGTGCTACCTTTATGAAGGAGACATTCAGTTTTAAACCCTGCAGCGGCTGTGTCGCAGCTAGCCTAACTGATGGAGCTAGCTAACCGGAGCACATCAGTGGCTCGGTCAGGGTGAGCTAGTACAGCGGCCACGGAGTTTGGTTATTTCACAGTGGTTAACTATAACACGACACGTTACTAGATAGAAGAGAAGGCATAGATAGAAGTCAATTCTTTACATGTTGTTTTAAATAGCCCCAGGGGTCCCTAATTTCTTTCAGCTAGTTTTTAACGTCCATTGTAAACGCAGAGCGCATCTCCATCGTTGTGTTACAGGACTCCCTGACATGTGTCACTGTGTAACTGCTGCTCCACCTCTGTTGTAGAGCGATTTTGTGACCCTACAAGCAGCATGCTGTATGTTTGTTTCTCTCAGGAGAACTATGATGACCCGCATAAACCGCTACCCTCCCCGGTGGTGCACATCAGGGGCTTGGTGGACGGGATCATGGAGGCTGACCTGGTGGAGGCCCTGCAGGAGTTTGGGGCCATCAGGTAATAACCGAGCACTTAAAGACAACGTTTTTCTAACGTCTTCACTGTAATCTTCAGTTTGTATGGGCTCATTGATAATAATCTTACAAAGGCCCAGACAGCAGTCTTTACCACTGTTATGGCCATGGCTGTTAAAATAGTTTACACATCTTTTTTATGTTTTATTGAGTGCTATATAAGTAAAAACAGAAAGACACAAAACTTCTTTAGTATACAATCTATAGATTTGATGATGCATAACTATTCGACAGCCATTAGCTGACCTTCTAGCTAGCTTTTATTTATTTATTTATGTAAAGGCAATGGTGACTAGCACAGTGAAACTATAGGCTGTTTGTAGAAATAAATGAAACAAGCATGACATCACCAGTTAGTTTGTGGATTTTGAAGTCAGGAGTTTAGTATTTGAACGTGGCCATGTTTGTTGTTTGGAGCCAGAAGTGAACATATTTGGATATGAAGGGAGGAGTGAGGAGGCGGGTCTGACCCTTGAACCTGACATCACTCCCCAATATGGCTGCTACTAACAACTATTATGATAATTAATCGTCAGCTGTTGAAATGATTCGCTGACTAATCGAATTATGAATCGGGGAATTAATAAATTGCTCTTAGATAGCTATCAGCTTAAAAATTAAGTATGAGGCAGTTTAAATTATGTTAATTAATAATAGAGACAGGAGTGATGGATGCTTCATTCAGAAATACATCATTTATTCAATCAGCTGATATCAGCTGCTACCGATACAGAAAGTAACTGAAAAAGAGGCACAGTGTTCAGTATTAATATAAATTATGAATAAATAAAATTGTGACATTTTTTTCTAAACAACCACAAGTTATCTTTTTGTTTAATTTATTTAGCATCGACCAGCACTGTGTTGGTTACTTGCTGCTGAATGCTATTATATGACTCTGAGCAGAGATTAGAAAGAAGGGGGATGTCTCACTCATTTGAAAAACACATCTGGTGACAACAGTCCACAATTACATTTGTCAGGACTACTGACCTGACCTCAGCACTGCTCTCATTGGAGACCAGACCTGTCAGTCAAGCTAACTCTTTAATGAAATGATTTTCAGATCAACCACCAGATCACTGAAAAGAAGAGTTGACTTTATCTAATGACATCAGAATGACTTGTGGAAGAATTGTATTGACTAAGTATTACAGGATTGAAAATTACCATTTTTGAATTGAAGTCAATAAGAAGGAGCATCTAGTGGCTGTCGGTGGTTTTGCATGTTTTTGCACTTGCATTGGGCTCATTTTTGGTTTGCTTTTGCTTTTATTAAGGAAACATGGTTCAGTGACTCACGTTATGCATCCTTTTGATGATTTTCTCTCTTTGGATTATTTATTTACAGTTATGTGGTTATGATGCCCAAGAAGCGCCAGGCCCTGGTGGAGTACGAGGACATGAATGGCTCGTGCAACGCTGTAACATACGCAGCTGAGAACCAGGTTTACATCGCAGGCCACCCCGCCTTCATCAATTACTCCACCAGTCAAAAGATCTCCCGGCCAGGAGACTCGGACGATACCCGCAGCGTCAACAATGTGCTGCTACTCACCATCATAAACCCCATCTATCCAATCACCACGGTAACTAGCATTGCAGTGACAGCATCACAGTAGCATTTGTTTAGCAGTGTGTCAACCTGGATGCAGTGTACTATGATTACACATTCAGACAGTCTCTGTTATCAGCTCACTGCACATGAATCACTGATTTTCATTGTTACATGAGTTATGTTTGAAACTTGGATCATGAAGAATTAGAGAAATAGATCATTTCTTTTTTGACACAGTGTTGGAAAAACTCCTGTTAGATTATGATATCCATTTTGTCCACGCTCCATGTATTTGTTAGTACTCAGTTGTATTCTTAGGGTGGATTTGAAAATGCAAATATTCAAAATCTTTTCTGTTTTTCTATAGCCAATATTAATTAGAGCAGGGGTGGCCAATCCTGGTCCCGGAGGGCCACTATCCTGCATGTTTTAGATGTGTACCTTTTCCAACACCTGATTCAAATGACCAGCTCATCATCAAGCTCTGCAGAAGCCTGATAACGATTATGATCATTTGAATCAGGTGTGTTGGAAGAGGGACACATCTAAAACATGCAGAATAGCAGCCCTCCAGGACCAGGACCACGACTGGACATCCCTGAATTAGAGTAACAAAGCAAAGAGGAGTGTGTGTGTGTTGGATGTGAAGATGATACCTGTGCTGTCACAGGTGTGTATATTGTATCAACCTGCCTGTGTGCCTCTACAGGATGTGCTCTACACCATTTGTAACAACTGTGGTCCTGTACAGAGGATCGTCATCTTCAGAAAGAATGGTGTTCAGGCCATGGTCGAATATCCTTTACAAAAATTGCCTTTTCTTTCCTTTTGGACTGTACGTTTTTAATGTTCTATGAAACGTAGAAATGTTCATATAATCCAACCTCACCTTAACTCACTGCTGCCACGTTTGATTCAGTCCAAAGTGCCCAGAGAGCTAAAGCCTCTCTGAATGGGGCAGACATCTATTCTGGCTGTTGTACTCTAAAGATTGAATATGCCAAGGTGAGTGTCGAACCACTTTTTGTAGCTGGAAGATTAATGTCAGATGTTTATGAGAACAGGCAAGTTTTCATTTTTGTAAAACAATCCTTTCCGCAGCCGGCGCGCCTTAATGTCTTCAAGAACGACCAGGACACGTGGGACTACACAAACCCCAACCTGAGTGGCCAAGGTAACTCACAGTCCCCGACCCTTCCTCCCCCCTTTTTTTCTTCCTCTTCTCCTCTCATGCCACTGTATGGGATGGTCAGGGTTCTCTGCCTCCGGGGGTGTTGCCTCTGATCACAGATGAGTTCCTCCCACCATGCGGCTCAGTGTTCAGAGGCAGTATTCCTGCGACGCCTTCACAGTCTTCGTGCATTTTCTCGCCACACAGCAGGCACAAAGTAAGGGCATGAGGAGCAACCTCAAGGGCAGCCAACCTCAACTGCAGCCTCATGCATGTTAAAAGGCCCAGTGCATCCATCACATCAGGAGCACATGCAGGTGCACCGCTCTTCACGTAGGTTCACATTCCCTGTAGAGCATGTCACAGCTGCACAGGCTCACCTCCTGCCTACTCTAACCCAGGAAACACAACAGAGAATATCACACCTGCTTTCAAACATAGTGGAGATTTTATCAGAGGAAGCTCTGAATTGGACAGCTGAGTTACTTTGTAAGACCACTAGACACACCTCTGGTTAAGGTCCCATGAAGTGACTCCTGGACTTAACAATGGGAGGATCTGAGTTTGAGGGCAGGTAGGAGACAGCACAGTAACATCAGCAGGTAGTCGTCATCCTGATGTGTTGTCAGTTCTTGTAGGGTTACAAGACCAGCAGTGAGAAGCTGCTCGTGTTGGATGGTTTCACAATCTGTAAGCAGAATATTATTGTATAGATTGTCTTTCAATAACAGACGGTCAATGAACAAGTAGTGATTTTTGTATAAAGATGAGTTAAATATAATTTGGGTATGTTCTGATGGTGAAAGAAGATGATTCACCATTTCATGGGAGCTTTTTAATGTAAAACATTCACTGAAAGTATATTTGATAGTATTATCTACATTGTTAAACTTTCAAATGGGTATTTGTAGTGTCAACAGATCGCTGCCACTTTATTCAATATTTGTTCAACCCTGGGGTGAAAACTTATTATTTGAACTGTGATGACCTGTTTGAACTATGAGCTGCAGTCTCTCCAAAAGTGCATCTCAGCATTTGAAGTAATTTCTATGGTGTTTTTTAACCTAAGCATGTTACAACAGTTTAGAATAGTGTCGGAAAAGCCTCGCTGTGAGGGCACATCTCTGATCTGCATGGAGATATGAAGATCCATGTTTATGATGTATATGCTCGCTTGACTCTCCACTGTGAGCTGGCAAAGGTCTCATATCATACAGCAGAGAAGGGAGTGCCCGTGGTCTCCATGCACTTTTGGAAAACATGACTTTGAGACTCTCAGTGGCTCAGAAAAGTTTGAATTCATTAGAACAAATTACGAGCCATTCAAACTTAATTTTTAAAAAACACTGACTGCCCTAGTTTGTATTGATGAACGTGTTATTTGTGATATGATCCTAAAATGGTGTTTTAACATGTCGATGCATGCACACAGTCTCTGACCAAAATACTGGAAGCTTCTAAATCCAAACAGGTCAACAGTTAAATGATCAGACTCCAGGGATGTTGGAAAAACAAGATTCACTTCTCCATCAAAACATTACTACAACCTTTTCTGGTGTTTTAAACCTGTCTGCTGGAAAAGTTTCTTTTCACCAGACAGTGTAAAAAGGTGTAATTACTTCTCTTGTACACACCAGGACCACAACATGTACATTTGAGGTTTCATGCAGGTGTTTGACGTCATGTCCTCTCCAGAGATTTGGTGATACTCTGTAGTTTGTGCTCCCTTGCGACCCAGAGGTACTCCTTGTGTCCTCACTGTGCAGACTCATACAGGCTTACCTCAACCTTCTACAGCTACAGCACAACAGCAACCACAGCCACAACTAATGTAAATCTGCTCCGTGGCATACATCGGACACAGTGGGGCATCAGATACCGGAACACAACCTCCAACTCAGTACGTCCTTATCCCAGCTCATCATCACCCCCTATCTCCAACACCTGACATGGGAATCCATTTTATCTCTGGTGGTGGAGAGTAGCCGCCATTTCAGTTTGAGGGACAGAAATACGCCAAGACCACGCGAACAGACACCTCGCATATCCACCACAGACTGATAGATTGCTAAGCATCTACCACCACCTCTTTACCAGTACAGCACATCTCATCTGCAAAGTCCTGAGGAGTCACCACTTTGACACAACACATTGATGATGAGGGCGGGAGCCAGGTGTGTGGTCGGTGCGGCCACACCCCCTAGCTCTCGGGACGTGCCTGCCATAACACAACCACAGGGAGCGACACACTCAGCCCGACCAGGGAACAGACGACACCACATACTGGGGCAGTAAACAAAAAGGGAGGCCATTCTCGCTCTCAGACGCTAATACTCCTCGTCGCTACCCTCCTGCGCCGAACACCACACGACAGCAACACAGCGAGCTGAACATCCAAGGCAACAACATACAGCTGAACCGCCACGACAGCACATCGTCACGCACTAGACGCCGTTTTATTTTGCAAGTGGCTGACAAGCATTACAGCAAACAAACAAGCATCACGTGAGCGCCCATTTGTCACATGAGAAGAAACATCCACGGGGGGGCCTATGAAGACACAAGCATCAGACACCTATCAAGCATACAACAGATTACAAATCCTTTCCCAAAGCTTTCTACATTTATGGACTCTGGTGTTCTGTTTTCCCCTGTACCTTCCTCCCCACCCTCCTCCTCTCTCTGCTGTTCTGTTGTTGTTTCTGCGTTGTTTCATTTTCCCTTCTTCTTTTTTTTTTTTTTTTTTTTTTGCACTGGCCCATAGTGATGCCTTTAACGCCTCCCGTGTGATGCAGGTTTGGCTCAGTGTGTCTGTGGACTGACAGCCCGCTCTCAAACGGTGCAAATGTCCCTGCTTTGTGGTCAGAGCACGGTAAGCTGCAAATGAGCCTCTAATGGCAACTTTGAAAACAAGAAGCGGCAGCAAGTCAAAACCAAACACGGACGTGTGGATGTACTTTTCTCTCTGGTGGTGGGGATGCAAGGAAGGAAAGAAGAAAACAAAGACTGAGGAGGGAGAATGAGTTGAGGCTGGAGTCAGAGGTTGGCGGGTAGCATCCCTGCTGAAGACTGCCCCCTACCTGCCCACTGTGTCCCATGCTCCATGTGTGGTGCTGTAAGTACTGACATGAATGAATAATCTGACTTGATGGTTGAAAGTATATCATAATTTAGCTCCTGTTGTCATAAACACCATTACAATTTTCTTGACGACTTTCTTTGTGGAAAAAAACAAAACATTTATGACCATCTGATTCTACCTCATTTTCGGTTACCAACCAATGTAGTATCCAAGGGAATGCATGGACCAATCAGCAGCTGAAAAATCTTAGCACTTAATATGGATTTTCCAACAATTGTATCTTGTTTGAAAGTTGGCTTGTATTTGGGTTCAGTGCTGCTTCTTATGATGTTGTCACACCTGGTGATGACATATATAATGACATAACCAAAAAGGGGGGGGGGGGTTGCTTGTTCAAGGGTGTATGAAATCTGGGGGAAGTTTTATTCAGATTGTTTGTATTTTACAAAATCCACTGCAGAATAGATTGTGGAAGCAGTGCCTGTGACCAAAGACCCCATATGATGAGGATTCCCAGTCATCTCCACATGTACCACCTACAGATGTGTGTGTGCATCTCTGGTGACACACTGAGGGACAGTTGCCAATTCATAGCACACAACAGGCAATGATCTCATTTTAGTCACTTCATACCTGTGTGAGTGTTCATGACATTTAATACAGTCTCCCAGTTTTCACATAAATAATTGAGTTACAGTTTAGTTCATCTGTTTTCTGATCAGCTGACTGTATCTACAAGGACATTATTGTTCTACCTAACAGCAGCACAACACAGTGTGAATCTGTCCATGGTTAATAACCTGGTTCTCTTGGTTATTGCAGGGCAGCATTAGTGTAAGTTGAAATGTTAATGCATTGTGACAGCAACTTGCTGTCCTCGTACCTGGTAATGGGAGAGGCAGGACGACCTGGGTACTTACAGGTCACATTATAAACCATATTTTTAGTTTGTCAGTGCAACTTATTACCTTAAGTCATAATTTGAAAGAGCTAAGCTGCTAAAATGTGGCTTTTAACACCAGACACAGTTTGAGGGAAATGTCTTTACAACAATAATGGCTCATTATTAATATCAGTACTGACCTCTGTGTTGATGTCATTCTTCCCCTCCACAATGTAATTTGGCCTAACGCTCCATATGTTTTCACTCCTGATGTTACCCTTGTGTCTTACTGTGGTTTGTAATATCTGTACACTGTAGTTCTCCTAGTGTTCAATAAACAGCAGGTGCTGCTCCCAGCACCCATTTATATTTTACTCTTTGATCCTCTACGTGAATGATGTCTTTATACACTGCTGCTGCCACATTGATTCTTTTTTGTTCGTGTTAATTTGGACTTGACCTGTGTATATGTGTACCTGCACAGATGCTGATGGTGAAGGCAATTGGAACAATTCACAAGGTGTGTGTGTGTGTTTGTTCTAGGATGGCAGATGTAGGAGGTCTTTAAAAAAATGTTTTAAAAGCTATCTTTCAAAATCACTGTTAAAGAAAAATCTCCATTATGTCACCTGTTAGATTGGTAGAAATAAAAGCTTGCAGACTTTTTAAACACGTATTTAACTAGATGTCAGGTTGCATGTCGTGCACAGACTTGTCCCTTAGCATGTAGTAGCTCATGTAAAGTACCTGTGTGATACATGTGGTGAGGAAGCTGTTTGATGGGCAACTTTTATTTTGCCATTTTTAGATCCCAATGCCAATCCTAACAAGCGCCAGAGGCAGCCGGCTCTTCTGGGCGACCACCCACCTGATTACGGTAAACCTCCTGTGAACAAATCAGTGCAGATGAGAGGATCTCATTCCAACACTGGATCTGTAACCAGTGTTTCCTTCTGTCTGATCCAGGTGGCCCACAGGGAGGTTATCACGGCTACAACGATGACAGCTATGGCCCTCCTCCTCCTCATCGCATGGGGCCGGGGATGGGTGGGCGTGGCCGGGGTAGCCAACGCTACGGTCCTGGATATGGACCACCACCTCCGGAGTACGGCCCCCACGCTGACTCACCAGTTCTCATGGTGTACGGCCTGGAGCCCTCGAAGATCAACGCTGACAGAGTCTTCAACATCTTTTGTCTCTATGGCAACGTAGAGAGGGTGAGCATCAGTCATCACTCTCCTGTTAGACATAGACATTCATGACACTCTGCTGTACCTCCACGGAGTCAGATTTAATGAATTTGATTGTAAAGTGATTTCCAAAGGTGGGATGGTGGTGTACTACACAGGCGACAACTGCAGTCATTTTGCGTGTGTATACTGGGTTAAATGTTTTGTTTTCTTCAGGTCAAATTCATGAAGAGTAAGCCCGGAGCAGCAATGGTGGAAATGGGAGATTGTTACTCAGTGGACAGAGCCATCACCCACCTCAACAACAACTTCCTTTTTGGACAGAAACTCAATGTCTGGTAGGAGCAGCTATCCAAAGAATACTAAAACATACTGTTGAAGAAAGATGAAAAGCTAAATATGGTGGATGACGTCTGGTGCTTTTCCTCGCAGCGTATCCAAGCAGCAGGCCATCGTTCCTGGACAGTGCTACCAGTTAGAGGACAACACCAGCAGTTTCAAAGATTTCCACGGATCCCGCAACAACCGCTTCACCTCCCCCGAGCAGGCGGCTAAAAACCGAATCCAGCATCCCAGCAACGTCCTCCACTTCTTCAACGCTCAGCCAGACATCTCCACAGAGATCTTCAACCAGGTGAGATGAGCCACCAGGCTTCTTTAAAAAGATTTTCTACCAAGCACCACCTCTGAAACTGGTCTCTGTTTCCAGGTCTGTGATGAACTGGGAATAAAGAGTCCCACAAGCGTGAAACTCTTCACTGGAAAGAGTGAGTAATATGTACTTTTAACTCAGTGCTGAACACATACCTCAGGATTATCTGTGATGGTAATCTGTCATCTCGTGTGACTCATCAGGTGAGCGGAGCTCGTCTGGTCTGCTGGAGTGGGAATCCATCAATGATGCCATGGAAGCTCTAGCTATGATGAACCATTATCAGATGAAAAACCCCAGTACGTCTTCATCTTCTTACATTGCATACCAACTGTTGTGCATTTAACAGCCTTGATAACTTCTTTGTATGTTTCCTATCTTCCAGGTGGGCCTTATCCTTACACACTGAAGCTGTGTTTCTCCACTACACACCATGCCAACTAAACTCTCTGCCCTCTAATTATTTGTAATGTTTTGTGTCTTTGCATAGAGTATACTGCAGTTCTTTTGTCACGTACCATTTGAACAGTATTGACAAAACCTAGGATTAATGTTCCTTAGAAAATGTTACTTAAATTATACTTTTTTAAAAATGATTTATTTGACTTTTGTTTTTCAGTTTCTATCATTTTCACTACACTAGATTTAAACACCACCCCCACTGACCCACCCACTACCACCAGTTTTTAGTTTTTAAATAAAGTGGACAGTGACCATCAAAATGTGAGTGCTAGTTTAACCAGCAATTACATCCTCGGAGATGCTTTGTATTTTATCATCATTTCTTCTAAGTCTGTTCATGGAAATAAAAATACATTGATTCACCAGTTCTTACCAAGAGGAGCAGTTGTGGTTTATTGAATGAAAGAGTCCAACTGTCATTTTGTCAACATCAAGTTTGACATCCCTTATATTTGGCTGGAGATCAGCTGGGACCACATCTTCACTGTATGTGAAGCAGTAATCATGTACTCAGCCTTACATTACAGTGTTAGGTTCTACTCACAAGCAGTAGATACAAGATGATTTATTTTAACGTAACACTAAACAACTTGCATACATGCAGAGGTTGATAGCTGTAAAATTGAGAGCCCATAAGAAAAAACTTTTGACTATGAAAAGTTGTGAGAATTTTTGTATTGTAGTCCTAATGCTGCAGCATAGCCTAATGCACTGTGTAGCTTCAACATGCCGAGTCTGCTTATGATGTCAGAACATTTCAACCAATCAGAAAACTCTTCCCAATGCTCTGACATCATATGGGCTCATTTAAAATGGCAGTGTCCATGAAATCATCCATGAGGAAGTCTGAATTTCAGAGATCTTAGTTGTACAAGCTATTTATTTTCTAGCACTCTCATGAATTATTAGTTCATGTCAGAACGTATCTTCCAAACTGTGTTCTGACCATGTGTTTATATCCCCTTTAAGTCTTATCTATCAATAGCATATGTAAATATATAGCTGAGCATACTTAGTTTATTTGCTGTGTGCATACATGTGTTGTGCCCTTATCACATTATTTGTGGATGAATAATAGACTGACAATTATTTATGCACACATCTGTGTCACTTTCTGCCTTAGTACTAGTGGTTTAATAAAACAATCATGACCTTTCTACATTACAAGCTAAATGTGTCCACCTCTGAAGGTGTTGGAGCCAGCTGCAAGCTTTAGAAGAACCTTGGAAGTGGACTTTAAAGAAATAGAAACCTCATGCTCTAAATACCGTTTGGAAGATAGAGAAGTGAAAGTCAGGTTCATTGTTAATACCGCAATATGTACAGGACATACTCTGTAAAGGTGGTGCAGTGGTGAACACTATACAGCAAGAAGGTTCTGGGTTCAAATCTCAGCTTGGATCTTTCTGTGTGGAGTATGCATGTTCTTCCTGTGCATGGTGGGTTTTCTCTGGGTAGTCCGGTTTCCTCCCACAGTCCACAAACATGCTTGTTAGGTGAACTGATTCGTCTAAATCAGGGGTGTCCAATCCTGGTCCTCAAGGGCCGCTAGCCTGCATGTTTTAGATGTGTCCCTCTTCCAATACACCTGATTCAAATGTTCAGCTCATCATCAAGGTCTACAGAAACCTGATAACCATCCTGGTCCTTTGAATCAGGTGTGTTGGAAGAGGAACACATCTAAAAAATGCCAGATAGCGGCCCTCGAGGAGCAGAATTGGACACCCCTGGTCTAAATTGACCATAGATGTGTGTGACTATGGATGTCTCTGTGTAGGCCCTGTGATAGACCGGTGAACTCTCCAGGGTGTACCCCACCTCTTGCTCCTTGCCAGGTAGGATAGGCTCCAGCAGACCCCACCACCACCAAATTTGAATAAGCGGGTACAGAAGATGAATGAATGTTATAGAAAAACGCACACAATATAAACTCAGAATTTATGGTAATGAAACGATTACACAATATGGACATTTTCATGGAGGCTGCCATTTTTAATGAGCCCATATGACGTCAGAGCATTTGATCCAATCAAAAAATTGGGAGGATTTTTCTGATTGGTTGAAATCCTCCGTCATCATGGCAGCCCAGTAGCGGCATTAGGACGGCCTTAGAAAAACACTTGTTCATAAATAATCAAATTTGCCTTAAATGTCTTTTTATGGGCTCCAAGTGTTACAGCTGTCAACCTGTGCAGGTATGTAGGTTCTGTTTACTGTTCCTTTGAGTGGTCCATCTTATTTTTGTAACATGTAACCACAAGATCAACAGATCCCAGTGTTTTTTTACCAAATAGTACATCAGCTGTACTACAGTGTAAAAACTAATATCAACAAAATGTTTCTAAACATGCTGCTGACAACACTACAGTGTCTTTGCGCCTTGTTTGTCCAATAATACGTTGATATTCACAACAGGAGACACAAAGAAAGAAGCATGAGAACACAAAACTACAGCTCCCAGAATGCCCCGGGCTCCCTGTCGCGTAGGTGTTTCCGGTGTCCTATAACATTTTACTTCCTTCCACACAGACCGACGAACAAACCGAGACACCAGACGTCGTTAAGTTTTAAATGTTGCCGCCAGCCGCCTCCTTCTGAGTCCCACGTTCGGTTATTTTCTGTCCTATGACCTGCGGCATGTGGCGCGCGCAGTCCGAGCTCTGAAGAATCGTAGAGAACCGCGGACCGTAACGTGAAGGCCTCCGAAGAAAGTTTGGTCGAGGGCCTGTAAACAACATGTCCTCCGCCTCGCAGTCTTCCTCCAGACGGCAGTGGTGCTACCTCTGCGATCTGCCCAAGATGCCCTGGGCCATGCTGTGGGAGTTCAGCGAGGCCGTGTGCCGGGGATGTGTCAACTACGACGGGGCGGACCGCATAGAGCTCCTCATCGAGACCGCCAGGCAGCTGAAGAGCACGCACGGGGTGTTAGACGG
>OOFC01029699.1:0-14282 GCA_900323345.1 Pseudochromis fuscus | reverse complement strand
ATCTCTTTATATAACCCTATGATAATAATAATAATAATAATAATAATAATAATAATAATAATAATAATAATAATAATAATAATGTTTTGTATGCAAGCAGCACATTTACCCTAACTTGCAGTGGAGTATAGAAGTAATTATAAATTTGTAAAATTAAATTTGTACTTGAGTACAGTATTTGAGTAAATAGTAAAACAGGTCATATATGTTCATAGTTTCTATGATTTTCATGAAAGCACTCCAAAGACAACAGATATTTCACATATGATATAAACTAATAAGCCACTTTATAAAGAACATTTGTTTTTTACTTTCTAGCAGAAATAGGGTTATAGCAGTTTCAAGTTTGGTTTGATACCTGTTTCCATTTTTTTGTAAACCATTACCCTAAATGTTTACACAATATTTCTGTTGCATTTAAAAGTGAAACCTTATCTTTCAGTATCCTGCAGGACCCAGCACACCCTGCACATCCCCTGTTTCACCTGCTGCCCTCACAGAGGAGATACAGGTCCATCCAGGCCAGGACCAGCAGACTGAGCCACAGCCTGTACCCCCAGGCAGTAAGGCTCAGCACTTTACCCCCTCTCTACCCCTCAGCTCTACCCACCCATCCTACATCTTCCACACAACCACAATACCTGTGGACTGGATTCCTCCCTTCCTCCCTCCTCCTGTTACCTCCATTTCACCTGTGACTGTATTTGTATGTCTGTGTCCCATTGATTGAATGATGCTTGCGTGTCATCTCGTGTTTATTTCTGACAATAAAATAAGGTAAAGTAAAGTGAAACCCACTCATCTGACTCTGCTGCAGCCACTGAGCAGCATGTGACCGACCGACTGTCACATGACGGACTGTGACGTCGTATTGTAGTCAGTCAGCTGTTTTCACAGCACAGGAGCTGGGTGAGTTTTTACTCCATCATTCGCTGTCATATAGATCACAATACTGCAAACACATCTTTCATCAAATTGTGTTATCCTGAATGTTATTCTCTGTGTAGCAGGAACCATTGGGTCTGGTTACAGACGCTGTATTTCCACAGCTAGCTTACATTAGCATCCTCGGCTTAGTTTGCTGCTGTTTGCTAGCTAGCTCTTAGCTAACGGTGTGTGAGCCGCTGTTTGTGTTTTAATTTGACTATTTTATTTGTGTAAGTTGTATGTGGCGACAGTCTGGGCACAGCCTAACAGTTCAAGCCATGCATCTCGTTGTTTTATCACTTTTCTTTAGAGATAACACGTTATGAATCGTCGTGACATTGGGTTCAGCTAGCTAACTGCTTCACTGTTTGTTAGCTTGCGAAATGAATCAGAAGGAAACTTCCCAGATGAAAGATGAAGGGGAAGTAGACATATTTTTGCATTAAGGGACAATTATTTGTAGTTTAAAAAGTCTCCATCAGGGGTGTCAAACTCATTTGAATTCAGGGCCACATACAGCCCAGTTTGATCTCAAGTGACCACTAAAATAATAAGCTAGAAATACCACCAACTGCACATTTTGTCTTTGTTTTTATACAAAGAAGAACAAGTACATGAGGAAAATGTACGTTTACAAGACGTCTTATTAACCTGAATCTTCTTAATAACATATATGATTTATATTCATTGATCATTTGTTTATCTGTGAAGGCTCAAAACATTCAGTCACATTTAGCCACAGGTATCTGGAACTGAAAAATGTAGTTTTTCACTTTATGATTAGAACAACTTGTCAAGATGTTTGATACATTTCCACATCTGTGTAGTAATCCTGAAGTAACCCACCACATCAAACAAACTATTAAGGAATAAAGTTATCTCACTGCCCTGTAAATGTATAAAATGTTTACATAAATAATATATAAGTTGTTGCAAATTCCAGTTAATGTCTTCTATGCAATTTTCACACTTTGCAAATTCATCCTGTGGGCGGGTTTTGGCCAGTGTGCTGTATGTTTGACACACCTACTCTATATAATATCTTTCTCTCACAATACAAGTTAGTTACATGTTATACCAGCTTTACTAGGTTATTAGAAACCCTGTAGTTGGTTCTGTTATTTAAAGCTGTTTGTTATTTTGCCGCTGTTGTTGATTGGCTGTGCTGAAGTTCATTCTCTTTTATTCCAGGTGGTGGTTTATTCAGACATATACGGTAAGGTATATATATAATTCAGGATGGATATTCGCGGGGCTGTGGATGCTGCAGTCCCCACCAACATCATTGCTGCAAAGGCAGCTGAGGTGCGGGCCAATCTGGTCAACTGGCAGTCCTATCTCCAGTAAGTCTACAGTACACCAATAGATACAGATGTGTATTGATATCAAATGCAGTTCACTTCCACAGTTCTGCCATGACGTTTACTGTTTCTGAGTGTTGTTTATTGACACTGTTTAAGGTTGTATTTCTTACTGACAATTGAGGTAGTAGTTGTGGATGTTTTCTCCACGATTGACTTATATTGAAAGGTGTTTGTAGCATTTCTACACCAATGCTGTGTTTGCCATAGTAAAGCTGCAAATGATTCATATTTAGTTGTAATATTGCATTCAGATCATCATGATAAAATGTTATTAAACAAGTTCAACTCTCATATCAGTCTTGCTAAGTACATTTTTGGAATAAGGGCAAACCAAGATGATCTAAAAGTGGCTTGGATCTACTTCCTGGATTGTGATTCACTGTCTTGGGTGATACTTCCTGTTTTACTCTGTATGTTTCACTACAGAAGCTCTGATTTATGACTCACAGTATCATTCCTAAAAAAAAATAAAATATTCAACGGTTTAATTTGGGGTAATATTTAAGTATAGACTTACTGTGGGCATTTTTTGCTGCATTTGAATTCCTCAATAGATACATGTGCATGTTGTCTTGACTAGAATATGTGGTATGTCAAGGTTAAATGCCACTATTGTTCAAGTTGCCCCTTGCAATTTGAAGTAGTGTGCTAATGACAAAGCAAGGCCAAATTCTGTGCATGTTGTATGTCTTCCTTTCACAGTAAAGAAAAGGTTTTGAATGCCTTGCGTTTAATCAGTCACTATAATTATCTCCCTTCCTCAGACTGAAAGTGCATCATTCAAGTGAGATGAACACATCATAGCAGCATTGTGCTAAAATGGCAGTGTCCTGATTAATTTTCTTGTAGGAGTCAGATGATCACAGCAGAGGACTGCGAGTTTATCAAGAAATTTGAGGTGGCCAACTCTGAAGAGAAACAGGTCATTCTGACCCATGAAGGACATCAGGTAATAAGTCCTTTTACACAATCTGAGAGGGTTTTGAAATTAATTTTGTGTCTCTGTCAGATAAATCCTGAGATTCCAGCAAAAACACACATGTCACTGAGTTGATGCACAATGTACAAATCCGCTTTTCAAGCAGAACATGTGGTGGTGTGTAACGTGTGACAGTTGTGCAGTTCTTAGTGAGACAAAGAAGAGGGACAAAGAAGAGGATGTGTGTTGCTTTTGTGGTAACATTAAGTATCATTCTCCCTCAATAGAGATTTTTGGCCTGAAAAACCAAACAACCACTTTAATCTGAACTTTGTGTTTGTGTATTGAGTTTTGTTCCGTAATCATACAAACATGCCTTCCTCACTGCAACCTCTTTTGTTGCTCTGAAATTGGTCTGTCACATCATTGTTTATTATGTAATTGACTTCTGCAAACCAAACAACAGATCCATGCATTTTGCTGACCTGAACATGCATCCAGACCCTTTGTTACAGGTGCCAGACAGAATAAAAGCAAAGGCAGTTTGTTCTGTTTGCTAAGGAATAAATAGGTGCTGTGTTTTTCTTCTGTCAGTGTGCGAAGACCTTTCTGAACCTGATGGCCCACATCTCCAAGGAGCAGACAGTCCAGTACATCCTGACTCTGATTGATGACACTCTGCAGGTACACAGACAGAGCCATTCAGTTTGGACTATTGGGACATATATGTACATATCTATAGACATTTTAGATGGCTTGACACGGCCATTGTTTTATTCTTGCAAAGAAAGATTTGATTTAGGTTTTTATGTTTTCAAAGTCTTGGGCAGTAAGATTTTTGAAAATGTAAAAGAAATGTTGAAGCTCTCCCTTGTGCTTGGATTTTCAAACCAACTGAATCTGGGTTTAATAATTCCTACAAGCAAAAGTCAAACCAAAAAATCTAGGTTTGTATGTATAAATCAAAAGTAGTCGACATGCAAAAGTTTTAGAGACTGTGTTGTGTCATTAACGATAAATCAGAAATTCATTTGGCGAAATTAATTCTTTCAATTATATCTATGAGAGTAGTTCCACAAATCATAGACCACAGTTAAATTAAATTGATTTGTTGTTGAATAGATGAATAACAATCCAAACACCAATCTTTTGACCAAGTTGGATTTCTTTTTTTCCAAACCACATCTTATTAAAAGCAGATTTAACACTAAGCTCACCACTTTTAAAGAGCTGCACTGAGAAACTACAAGTTTACACTACATAAGAGTTTGTTTAGGAGGTTGTCTTTTTCTACTTTGGGACATATTGTTGTCTTCCCTTTTTTTTCTCCTCAAAATATCAATTGCAGAATATATTCAGTGCAGTCAGTTAGTTTCCAAGTTTACAGTCCAAGAGCTCATCCAAGACTTTATCTCTGTCACTCAGGAGAACCATCAGAGGGTGAACATCTTCTTTGACTATGCCAAAAAGACGAAAAACACCGCCTGGTCCTACTTCCTTCCAATGTTGAATCGCCAGGACCTTTTTACTGTCCACATGGTGAGTGAAGATTTTTCTAAACATAAAATCCAAGACCAAGAGTCCAAGCTATGCCAGCTACATTAACCTCAGCGATTGATACCTATCATCAGGGACATTGTGATTTTACACATAAAACATGTGGAAACAGTGTAAAATAGGTGGATACACATCTGTAGCCAATCCTTCAAACTTAAACCCAGCGTGTTTTTTTAAGGACCCTAGATCGTTAGGTAACATTGTAGTGTAATGAATGGGATGCTGAAAATCCTATTTTCACACCTAAGTGGATGTGTTCCATTAAGTTTCCATCAATTTTTAACAGATGTTTCTAATCATAGCAATCATCAATAATTCCTCACAACACAACCTTCCCCCTTTCTGCTCATAAACAGGCAATTAAATGTAACGACTTCTCCCTGCCGCCGTTTTCAAATAAAGAGTGACCACCTAACGACCAGCCGAGGAGGTCTATGATAGGGCACATTCAGCTTAATTAAGAACACCAGCCAGATGGCATCCAGCAGGTGGGAATAATGTCACCCCAAGTCTGTGACACAGCACTTAACTCAGTCCAACTGTCACGCTGAGTCTTGCTCTTAAATTACAGCCTCAGTGTTTCTGCACATCACCGCCTGGCAAGATGGAGAACTGAGCTTGTTCCTTTCTCATCACAGGACACACGCAACACTTACAAACACTGGATGTGGCCACGTTTTTACACTTAGGTGTGGTTGTACGTCACAGTCTGCGTAATGTTGGTATTTTTGGCGACTTTCTGGACAAGGTCTTATTATCTTTATCTACCAATTCTTCACATTTTTTCCTCCCTTTCCCCAGAATTTAAAGAGGATGTAATACATCATAGAGGACCTGGTCATATAGTGAGGGGGACAAATGAGATAAAGTTTTAGCTCTTCTCAAGGTCCTTCTTATCTTTGTACTTCTCAAACAAAACAATGCAGCAAAAATAAAAACAAGCAGTAACTCGTTAAAATAAGTAAAAGTGTGACAATATTTAATACTGTGGTACAAAGGCCTGGTTGAATATTGCGGTTGCTGGCAGATAGAGGCACAGCAATGATGTGAAATCTCCTCCGTCATACATTAGGCGGCGAGGATCATCGCCAAGCTGGCTGCATGGGGTCGTGACCTGATGGAGGGAAGTGATCTAAACTACTACTTCAACTGGATCAAAAGCCAGCTCAGCTCACAGGTACATGAGTCTGAATTTTGTTGGTCAAAATAAAAACCGCGTTGTGATGCTTTAAAAGATTTTCTGAATAACCTGAGTCTAAAATTGCTTTTAGTGGTTTTAGCTTCTGTAGAGTGTCATGAACTACATGTTGAACCGAAACTGTTGAGTTTAGTTTGGTGTACTGTGCCTTTTCTCTGCCTCATCTGTGTTGTCTTTGTTTAGCGTGTCGCCAACATACAGTGCAGTTGTTAGCAGCATTGTGCAGTGAGGTTGCTGGTTGTTGACATTTGAAGAAGGTCATAGAGATATAAATTTATTTGTGTTATTCTTTTTCCCAATAAATATTACATGTTCTCAATTGAAGATGATGTTAAGTGATGTCCAATTTGTTGGGATTCAGTAGGAAATATATGCAACTCAAATGTGTCTGTATATATACATGGTGCGTTTTTTGCTTTCATTTCCAAAACCATGTTTACAGGTTATTACTTTCCACATAATAATACAGCATCTAGAGACACTCATATGAAGAAATGTATTCCCTTTTTTTTTTTTGAAGAGTCTAATTATCTGAGTAAGTGATTTCTAAGTTTGGTCTCTATTCATTTTCTCCTCATTCACTGTGGTTGTTTGGGCTCACACTGGAAAACCTTGTCTGTGATTAATATAATGTATTTATTCATATTGGATCTGAGCCGGCCTATTAGACCTTGAGACGGTTCAATGACAGCTGCTCTGTAGGTGCTGACTCTGCCTTGGCAGATGTATGCGCTATAGAGTGGGATGATGAAATAGCTGAGTATTGATTTCCAGTTTCTTTAGTGCTCCTGCATTGTAAAGAACCTAACACGTCCTGAGGTTCTTTACAAATCAGATATAGACAGTCCTGTCTAGCATGATAATGTCAGTTTTCATTTATTTTATCTTTTTTTTTTTTTCTTGATTTTATCTTTGCAAGATATTTTCTCAGACTGCTGCTTGAACTGCGTTTGATATTTATTTCTCTCCTCAACAGCGAGGCAACCAATCAGTGAGCAACAGCTGTCCCTGAGCTTACAGCGCATACTGTGTAGTCCACTGTAACCCAGCTCCAAGCAATGGATTGTGAACAATTTTGCACCTGTTTCTTTTGTTTATCTCTCATTAGAATCTACATGGTACAGGTCCAGAAACAGGCACAGGAGCAGGAACAATTTCTCCCAGTGAAGTGAGTATGAGTGAAGTGAATCAGCAGCCGCCCCAGCGCTTAAAAAAAACAAAACAAACCCAAAAAGAACAAAGCCAGGGTTTGTTCACGCTGGCGTCTGTCAGCTGTCACTGGACTTTCACATCTTTTCTTTCCTCCCTTTTTCTCTCCCATCCTGTTCTTGCACTCCAGTTTTTCATAAATAATTCCAGATTGTTGCAGTTGACATGACCCGTTTCAGAAAGAAGTCTCCATTTAGACGGCATGGTGTTTGCTGCCACTGGTTGTTTTTAATTGTATCAGTGTAAATTGCATGCCGTGAGCCAGTTCTCCTTAATGCTGAAAGCGCATGACCAACCAGCTTTTCCTGAACATTAGAATAACAAGGGAAAATTGAAATAGCATTTTCACAGCAGTAGCAGCATCATACCATTTTATATCCCATACTTTGTGCATAGCGTGATTATTCTGAGAAGCGTGCTGCTCAGAAATATATAAACAGACGCTATCTAATAACTGATCATCATCTTTTCCTCTGCATTTTCAACCAGGTAACCTCTGCTCCTCTGCTCTTCTGTCTTCACCGCTGCCTGTTTTTCTTGCTGGACTTCTGTGCTTCTGTTCAGCCTCTTTTAATTAACAGATTAATGTGATCTATTTCCTCCTCTCAGCTTTCTCCACTCTAATCTCAATTTACATTGTTCTGCTCAGGTGTGATGGGACACTTTTCCCTGCTGCTGCGCTGTATTGTACTATCAGTATGTGATCTAGCATGTGTTGATGTGTACATATGATAGACTGCATGTGCAATGCCTCAGGTTTGGTAGGTGACAGCAATGCAAAGTTTGGACTGGTCCTCTTCCATGTGCTATCTCTGCTTGTCAACTACTTCATGTTTCAGAACTGCACTAAATGTCCTTGACTTTCTAACATTTTGTTCAGTCTCCTGGTTGCACGGCTAAGACCCAGGCTCATGTGTCAGTGAATGTTTGCCTGTTTTTTGCAGAGCTCTCAGTATGTCCAGTGTGTGGCTGGGTGCCTTCAGCTGATGCTAAGGGTCAATGAATATCGGTTTGCCTGGGTGGAGGCTGATGGAGTCAACTGGTGAGTGATAACTGTTTATGCATGAGGTTCCTTTAGATTTTCACCATTTAGAAAATGTGCAACCGTGTATAGAAATAGACAAAGCAACCAGGGCTCATAAAAGACACCTGTGCTGAAGTCAAAAAAGGTGCAACACTCCAACTGGCCACTAGATGCTAGCTATAAAAAAGTCAAAAAGAGGAATTTTAAGGGGCTTACTCAGCTTGATTGACAGGTCTGATCTCCAATGAGACTAGCTCTGAACTCTGGTCTCGTAAATATTGGGCAGTGTCTTTGGGTTCAAGGGTCAGGCCCGCCTCCTCACTCCTCCCTTCATAACCAAATATGGTGTCTACTGACTCCAAGCAACCAACATGGTGACATTCAAATGCTTAACTCCTGGCTTCAAAATACAAGTCCACAAATCAGTGTGTGACGTCATCTCAGCTTAAACCTGCAGTGTGAGACTTTTATGTGCTTCTTCTGGCAGTAAACATAATTACACTAAGTCTGTTGACGCGTGCTTACAACACATGTTGTGTGGCAACGGTTGCTCCTTTCTTCAGTCCCCCCAAATGCACTGAATAATCTCAGTTTAAACAGCTCTGTGATTCAACAAAAATGTAGTCCTTTTTGATTTAATGTATTTTTTATGAAACACACATCACATGGTTCAGCATATCCTTATTCTGGCTCTGGACAGAAAAAGAAATCAGGTAATTTCATTAGATAATGTGAAAAAAATAAGTTATGTAAGTGTAAGAACGATGAATCATCGACACAATGTAAAAAGCAATTACTGTAGAGACAAAGTCAAAGTATAGCACTGAGGGTTATGTTGCAGTAACTTGTTTTCTTCTGTCTTCTGAAATATTCTTTCAGTTTTAGGTTTAAATCTCAGCTGTGCAAAAAGTCTAAAGACATTTAGTCTATTCTGCTTATTCATACACATCTGAACTAACTGCAGTGTCTTGAGTTGCCTTGTCTCTTCTGTCGAACCATGAATCTTATCTAATGAGCAACTAGGGGTTGTGGCAATTGGTGCTTGTTAAAAGCCCATAAGAAAACATAGAAATAAACAATATATATTGTGTATTTAACACAAAATGAGAGACTGGGATGTTTATGCATGTTTACACATACATGACATGTGCTGTGTTTGTGGCACATCAGTGTATTTCAGTGTATTTATAAAGGGGGAAAAAAAGCACAGTGCTGAGGATCTAAAAAAATAAGTTACAATTACCATCAAAATTTGGATCATGCAATTTTTTTATTGGAAACATTTACATTTCAAAATGGAGGCAATGTATTCTGGAGCCACATTTCCAAAGGAAAGTCAAAACATTGTGAGGCTTAGAATTCCTGATTCTGTCAAAATGTTCAAATGGTCCAAATTATTAGTGTGGCTTCACACTTTTTTCCTTAATGGAGCTTCGTGAAACCAGCCTCACTGCCTGATCTGTACTAGATAATTATTGCACATCTATGGGATCATGAGATCCACATCTCTGCACTTAACAGCTATTTCTGCACATGCCTGCCTTACTATCTAGTTGTAGTCATTAGTACTGTACTCTGTATTTTAAGCAACTCCTCTGTTATCTAAAGACTGTCTGAACATTTCATTCTCAGCCATCATCACAGCTAATGGAGGAGCAGCATGTAGGTCCACGGCTGTGAAAGCAGCTCTATTAGTGTAGTAGATATAAATGTGGATTCTCTAGGCAGCACTTTTTTTTTTTTTTAATTCCATTTTAAATTTTATGAATATATATTATTTGCTCTGTTTCAGCATCACAGCGGTGCTGAGCAACAAGTGCGGTTTCCAGCTTCAGTACCAGATGATCTTCTGCGTATGGCTCCTGGCCTTCAGCCCTCAGCTCTGTGAGCAGTTGAGACGCTACAACGTTGTGCCAGCCCTGTCCGACATCCTCCAGGAGTCTGTCAAGGAGAAAGTCACTCGAATCATTCTGGCTGCTTTCAGGGTTAGTGGCGAATTCGCTCACTCGTTATGTGTGTGACTCTGAAATTGTACTTTTCACTGAAAAAGATTTGAGCTCGCTGTAGGAAAAGCCGCCTCAATTTTCTTGGACTTATTGTTTTTGTCTTTTTTCCTCTGGTTTCAGAAAAACCAAGAGGCTCACTATAATGAATATTTTTGTAGTAGTAAATGAAAGTGTAACCATGTCAAGGGGGTCACTTGTGGTGATGAGCCCACAGAAAAAAAACATCTGCAGATTACTGCAGCTTTACTGTTTTTTCCCCCTCTTAAAGCATCATTTTCAAGCAAGCAATTGGTGCAAATTGTGGAAAATGTAGTCGCTGAAGAGACACTAGACACGAGAGACAATTTCTGTTGTTGCCACGTGACCTGAAAAATATCTGGTATCGCAAGTGTCAACTAGAAAGTACTTGTGCGAGTAAGAGAGATAGAGTAAACCTCGGTCAAGACATAATCCAACTGGACTGATGCTACAGACTGAACACTGTTGCTTTCTTGTGGTGAAAAAGCAAAACTCCATCAAATCATTGGTTTCCATGATGTTAACACAGAGGAGACCGGCAAACCTATACAGGTGAAAATGCAACCTCTTTTGCAGAGGTAATAACTGCAAGAAATACTTGTCAGTCTTATTTCACACCAGTACCTTTACAGTCACTGTGCATTTTTAAACACCCTGCACAGAACATTTGCATCTTTGTAATCATCACAAGAAGCAGCAGAAATAGCAGCAGATGAGGTAAAACAACCCAACCTATGAAGGCAATTTGTGATTGCTGGCCTTTCAGCTCCCTGCTGTTATTGCTCTAAACAGCTATTGAATATTTAATGTAGTCCTAAGAGCTGTATTCTGGACTTGCTCTGTTGTTTTGTGTTTATATCGGGTAATGAAATCCCAATAATATGCGGTAACAGAACTAATTGATGGCAGAGGCTCCATTTATCTCCCCGTGCTGAGGTGCCTTTTAACCAGAGGACGTTAGTGAGGCTGACAGGGCTCCAGTACAAGTCTGAGACATCTGGGAAATGCACTGAAAATCAATGTGATAACTCCAGTACTTTACAGAGTGGAGAAAGTAGACTACAGAAAGTGGTATGCTAATATGTTTTTGTAGCACTAATGCTGTTGTGCTGTACATTTGTCCAGCTGGCCACCCTCAGCACGTATTAAACTGAATACCAAACAAAACATTCATGTTGACTCCACAGTTTATGGTGTGTGGATTTTTAAAGCGAAATGTTAAGCGATGGACTGACTTTGTTCGACTTGGGAGCAGCAGACGGCCTCGGCAAACCTCGCTCGGCGCACAATGGCACGATAAGTGGCAGTGATTACATGACTGAAACATGAGCTTGGAGTTAGCTGATTTTGAAAAGCAGTTTAAAGGAAGATATCCGGTGTTTCCTGTGCCGCTATTTCAGCTGCTTTCCATCAGTAGTTCACCGCTGTCATGGTGACCTGTGTCGGTAGATGTTTGTGGTCTTTCTTTTTTATTGACAAATTAATTTTAAACAAAATACTTGCTGTTGTGGTTTATGTTGCATCTGTTTCTGGCTTTAATTTCACCCAAAGCTCTTTTCATTACACCCTTCATGCCAGTAGAGCTGTCACATCAATACTCTGTTTCCTAATGTGTTCAAGAGGTTTCTAGTTCACTGTGACTGGTATATTACAGCTAATTAAAAGCAGCGAAGGGAGGCTCTGAAACATCTTGAGATGAGGCGGGTTTTCCCTGCAGGCCTTCAACTTACTTTACAGTGTGTGTGTTTGACATATAGTGAGTTGAGCTACAAAACACTGTTCCTCACCAGCAAATGGAGAATTATTTCTTTTTGAGACCCGAGTGCCCCCAGTGTTGTGTCAGTGAAGATTTTGAGGAAGTTGTACATGTAGCAGAATTTCTGTTTTTACAAATGCTTTTTTTTTTTTTTTTTTACAAAATACAAAATATCGTTCAGCATGTCACAGTTTTCCCAAATGTCCTAATTATGCAAATGATTCTGCTCACCACATGGGACTAGCAAAGTGACTCAAATTACCCAGACCATCTGGAAGTCCTTGAACACATCCTCACAGGCAGCACTGCTGTGTTTGTGATGTGTTTCGTCCTCACCTAACTTTGGTATGAAAAGCAAAATCAAAAAAACAGATTCGACTAAGGTCCAGAAAACACAACATTTCTTGTAGCCGTATGCCTCCAGCGACAAGCGGGCTCGGAGTATTTGCCCTGACCACTCGCATTAGTTGATTTGGTGTGAACACGAAGGAGGTTCTTGTTAGAAAATATTTGTCAGAGCTCAGTGGTGGCTTCAAGGGTTCAATCAGAGGATGAAGTGGTTTCCTCCAGATGTTGCCACCTGCATTTTCTCTCCCATTATACCCTGAGTATGAATTTATAGAACTTCAAAAATAGCTTTACAATGCTGAAACCTGGTGGGTTTTGTTTTTTGCAGAGTGACTCTGTTTCATCCATTTCATTCACACCTAAAATTGAATCCATGTTGAAGAAGTGTACAAATGTAGTTTGTATCGGGGAAGAAATTCCACGCTGCTCCAGTGTATGTAATGTATCGTACATTGTATTTTAAACTATGATATAAAACATTCTGCCAAATCAACTGAGGACTTGTCCTGAATAAAATAACTAGACAGCAGTTTTAGCCAGTGACTTGCAAATCAATGCACTTCATCATATTGACTCAAAAATTATATAAAAATTCAATAGAACCATAGAGCAGTCCTGCTTATTGATCTCTGTGTCCTGCAGTGACCTAAAACCAAACAACACAGTGTAAACAGTGAAAGTTACATTTAGTCTATGAAATATCAGTGTCAAGCCAACAGTTTAAAATCCAAATAATTTCTGGTTACATAAATACACGTTTGGGGATTTGTCCTCATAATTGTAGGTCAAAATTGGTGATTAATCATTGCTTAACTATTATTTTTTGGCTAGTTGTTTCTGTACTATACATGTTTTATTCACTCATTCATTCATTCATTGATTTTCTGTGTTCTTCCAGAAAGTGAATATCTCATCTGAATTGTCCTCATAGTAGTGAATTGATGTACAACATCTTGTCCTTCCACAGAATCTCCTGGAGAAGTCAGCAGAGAGGGAGACTCGACAGGAGTACGCTTTGGCCATGATTCAGTGCAAGGTGCTGAAGCAGCTGGAGAACCTGGAGCAGCAGAAGTATGACGACGAGGACATCACTGAAGACATTAAATTCCTGCTGGAGAGGCTGGGAGAGAGTGTGCAGGATCTCAGGTGCCCAATTGAATCCAATTCATAAATAACATGCAATCAGTTGAATAAATTTTCCTACTGGTGCAATTTTATGAAGAGACTGTGAATGCACCACTGATTAAGTGCATGGTTGACCTTTACAGAAAATATCTCTAATGTGTTCGACCACATGTCTTAAATCAGGGTTAGTGTCAGGGTCACGACTTCACATCACATTTTTTTTATAATGGAATAAATAGTAATTGTGATTTTTAGATTCTTTCTCTTGTTTTGAAAAAAAAGACCCAACTCATGTATTTTATCTATATTTGGCCAACAGCTCATTTGATGAATACAGCTCTGAACTGAAGTCCGGCCGCCTCGAGTGGAGTCCTGTTCATAAGTCAGAGAAGTTCTGGCGTGAGAACGCCGTCCGCCTGAACGAGAAGAACTACGAGCTCCTCAAGTAAGATGAAGCATGTGCCATTGTGAGACAGTTAATTTTCTCTGTAGCCCTCGCAAACTTGATTTATTATTACTGTGAGTCTTCAGTCAGAGCAGAAGAGCAATGCAGCTGAATGTGCCGACTGTTCGGGGACAGAAGGAGACACTTTTATTTTACACTGTGATGTTACCACTGGAGGAAATGAAGTAAATACTTTTTAACTCATATTTTTGTGTTGTGAATTTGAAAGTTTCCACTAAATTTCCACATCTACTTGTGCATCCATGCTTGACGTTTGCTCTTTAAAAAAAAAAAAAATTACCGTATTTTCCGCACTATAAGGCGCATCGGATTATAAGGCGCACCTTCAATGAATGGCCTATTTTAAAACTGTTTTCATATATAAG
>OOFC01029697.1:0-17475 GCA_900323345.1 Pseudochromis fuscus | reverse complement strand
ATATATGTTTTAATTCCAGTTCCAAAATGAGCTATTAGCCACCATATTTGCATTGGGTGAATTTTTCCCTCCTAAAATTGGAAACTCTCTCAGGCCTGGTTATTCCTATAAACTGACTCTGTAACTGTACAAAGCCATTTGATAACCAAATTCTGTTTTTGTGAAACTGATAAAGTGAGTGTTCCCCCTTTTGTATTTTCCAAGTAGGTAAACAAATGAAGCCCACAGAGCCATCTGTTTCCTGTAATCATGTGTGTGCACTGTGGATCATATGCTTTGTAAATATGGTTTTGTTTCTTTTCTTGTCTTTCAGTGGTATTGACTTTGAAGGAGCGACCGTGGGTCTTGCTTTCATTGGGACTCTGTGCTCTGGTCACTCTGTCGGGGTCGTACAGGTGAGACGTTCACACAACTGTTCTTTGTGTTATTTGCTGCATCTTAAACATCATACTCTTATCACCAAAGGGGTTTATTTTTAGCCTTGCTGACAGCGGGTCTGCCACTTTGAAATTACATTAAAGTAAATTTAGATATTTGTGATGCCTGGAGGACAGAATCTTCTGACTTTAGCAATCCACCTGACTTTTCCACGAGCATCACCATGACATTGACATTTTTTAATTTGTTCATCTCAACAAACTTTGGACGGACAAGCAGAAGCTAAAGTAGCTCAGTGTGTGAATCTGGTCCTGACCCTAACTACTGAGCTTGGTTTTTGACAAGCATCCCAAATGAACTCTAATGCTCCATTTAATCTTTAAAACATTTCTTCACATAGCAACTTGAAACCCCTCCACTTTACTGCAGTGCTCGTCTTGATGTTAAAATAGAGGAACTTTAACATGGCTGTGCCGAGGAAAACAAACCAGATTGAGGAAATGTGTATTGTTAACATGTGATTCATCATCTTTTGTGACAGTTTTCTTTAAATGGTTACTGATTAGCATCATTAAATTTCCCCCTTCCTGTAACTGGTGCCTTGTTACCTCACAGGATCACAATGACCGTGCTATCGCAGTGGGAGCTACACTGGCTCATGAGATGGGCCACAACCTGGGGATGGACCACGACGACTCCAGTGGCTGTGCTTGTTCTGGAGACAGCTGCATCATGGCTGCAGCCCTCAGGTAAGAACAGTCGATCTAAAGGAGGCTCTGCAACAGACACTGAAAATGTTGCACTGTGTAACAAGTGCAGTAATGTCAGAGATTTTATCTATATGTTTATGTACATTTTCAGCTGAGTTCTTGCTGAATCCTCATGTCTATACTTTTTATTCTATATCTGTGTAATTAGTGTATGTTTTTGTTGAAATACTTGTTTCTGTTTTTATTATATTTTATTCTATGTCTGTGTAATTAATGTATATTTTTGTTTTTTCTACATTTCTTATTCTATATTTCTGTATTTTTTTCATTCTCTTATTTTTAAGTTATTTTCAACTCTTTTTAGCACTCTGTAACTTTTTTCCTATTTTTCTGCTGCTGTGACAAAATAAATTCACTGTTGTGGGATGATTGAAGTAATATCTTATCTCACCTTGATACAGTTTAGCTGCATGTTTGTCATCCAGGTTGTTTACCCTCGGCAGCTGCAGTGCACTTGAAAGTAAAGTAGTGTTTGCAATAAGAGAAATTACCTTTTCTTTTCTTTTTTTTTTTAAACAAAACCTCCTAACCCTGTGCTTTTATTGATCATTTGGCATCAGTGAATCAAACCTAAACACGATCAACATGGTGAATGAGGCACCACATCTTGTGTTTATCTCCCCTGACCAGTCAAAATGTTTTACCCACAGACCTGCATTTCCTGAGAGGATTTGTTAAAAGGCTAAATGCAAAATGTTTTTTGTCTGATAGTATTTCTGAGACTGTGACTGTTGAGTTATTGAGTAACCTGTGTTGTTGGTCTTCAGCTGGAACGTTCCTCGTTCCTTCAGCAGCTGCAGCAGCAACAACTATGAGAAGTACCTGCTGAGCCGCAGCCCGAGCTGCCTGCTGGATAAACCTGACTACAGGACCGTGGTGGCTCCTGCAGTCTGTGGAAATGGTTTTCTGGAGCAAGGAGAGCAGTGTGACTGTGGCTCTGTGCAGGTAAATACAAACCGTGATCGACCGAGCTTTTCACTCTGTAGCAACTGTTTCATTTGGTGATGGGGAGCTTTTATCAAACCTTTCCAAGGCAGCAGGTAGGGATTACCTGAGTTTAATCTGTGATTTTAAATCTGTCTGTGCTTGTTTCAGTCTGACACAGACTAAACAGCTTTCTTATCTTTGTCTGATCTTGACTCCTGTACTTAGTTTTTGTTTGTCCTGAGGCATCACAAGAATGAGGCTTCCAGACAAGCAGCGACACATTGTTTTCCAGGAGAGTGTCATAAACATGCCGTGGATCCAGACACTTATACTGGAGATTTTTTTATTAGACTGTTAAACAACTGACCTCAGCTCACCTCACACTGTGTAGTGTTTTATAATAATGTACATCCCTTAAATAAGTTTTTCCTCTTCAAAGTATTGTTCCCACTATCATGATGCCAGTTTTCATGGTGTGTTTACAGTGTAAATAACTTAAAAAAAACCCCCATGCCATCAGGATCATGATCCAACCTGCCTGCTGGTATTTAAGCTCTGGGCGTGCTTGGTCGCCCCCTTTTCTCCCCTTTCGCTCTCATTAATAGAAAACTAGTCCAGATCGTCCCTGCTGTGCAGTTACTCTCACAGATGAACGTGGACGTGATCCTGAGCATTTAGGATTAACCTGCAACAAGCTCGCTGCAAGAGCCTCAAACCAAACCTCCTGTAATTAAACATTCATCTTATTTTATGCACCGCAGGCGTTATGGTGCAATACCACAAACATTTTCCTCTGGTATTTTACACCACACAATGAAGTAATACTTCTCAGAAACCTCTGCCACAGCATCTGCCAAGCCTCCACAGTCTATATACATTTTTATATACAGTTTATTTCTTCCAATTTTACTCCAGTTGACAGAAAGAAAGAGAGAGACAGGGACAACAGTAGTAAAAAATATTTAAATAATAATATTATAAAAAAGCCTCTGAACAAATCTGCATGTGTCCTACTCTCCATTGTTTTTCTACTGTTTTCTCTTTTCTACTTGTTTTTCCATCATTATTTTCTGTAACGCTTGTAGAAAACTGTATAAGTATTGATGTTTGTTTGAATGTATGACATATGAAAACACTGTTGCGAATAATTCAGTTGCTGCATTATGTATCAGTTGCCGGTTGATGTTAAGTTAAGAAAAACTGATTATTTCATTCATGATTTAAGTTATTGCCAAATATGCAAAAGTATCTGAGGATTAGGGTTAAATAAGTTTATTCTTCTTCCTCCTCCTTTTTGACCATGTGCATTTTCTCTTCTTGTATCAAAGACAGATCTTGTTGTTTAAATATTTTTTTCTTTACATGTTTGAAATGAATAAAAACTAACTCACTACTGTGTCTCTGCAGGAGTGCACCAACCCGTGCTGCAACGCCACCACCTGCACCCTGAAGGAGGGCTCGCAGTGCGCTGAAGGCGAGTGCTGTGACAACTGTAAGGTGAGGCAATATAAAAATCATCAATCTTGCTGCTGCTTCTTTTTTCACCTTCCTGAAACCCTCCTTCCCTGCAGGTTATGATCTACAACCCTCTGGTGGCCGTTTGAGATATTACACATACTTGAATGAACACTTTCATTCTGCGTTTTTGACTCTTTGACTCTTTATTGTCTCTTCTGAAAAATGTGTTTTTGCTTTCACTTCACTTGGACGTTTGAGATTGACTCCGCTAAATGGAGGACAGGCTTAACTTAAACTGAAGAGTATTAGCATTATGTAAAGTCAAGATTTTCAAATGATTGAAACTGATGTGTTTTAAATTGAATTAGACTCAGAACAATAACTTGTGTCTGGTTAGTTTTTCTTTCTCACTCTCAAAAAGTTTATTTTAATAAATAATCAAACATATTTTAATTCAAACATATTGTTAAAGATTGATATCCATCCATATTATTTAAATGAATCCTGACCAGCTGGATGATCCCCGTGATGCTTTGTGAAAGGGGATAAACCTACAGAGATCTAATGTCCACAACTTCACTGTTTTTGTTTGATTATCATTTTCCACCACAACACACACTGGAAAAAGTAAAAAAAAAACAACTGTGTTCACATCTTGCTGAGCATCAACCAGCAGACCAACACACACAGCTTGTCCTGAGCTACACAGTGGAAAATCTAACAGCTGAAGAGCCAGGTTCTTCCCTCAGGAGATGGTGGAGACTAAAAACAGCTAAAAACCCTTCTGATACTCAGCTCTGAATGAATGCTAATGTTCCTGTGCCACAGTGTGCTAACCAGGTGGTAGCATGTTGGTGTTGTGTTCACTGCTTCTGCTGCCTCCCTATAAACACTGAGGCGTCAGCATCACCAGCATTTTAACTGTTCGGATTGTTGTATGTAAAGTTGAGTCTCGACACGCTGTGTAACATCTGCAGGGTTACTCAGTGTTTGTAAAGTTGTTCAGCATGAAATCCTTTACGTACGTTGGAGGAGTAATCCAGTATTTAATCTGATGGCTGCACACAGATCGCACCAAGCTCCAAGGAGTGCCGCAGGAAACAGGACGACTGCGATCTGGCTGAGTACTGCACCGGGAAGAGCGCCACCTGTCCCGAGGACATGTTTGCCGTCAACGGTCTCCCGTGCGACGGAGGCCTGGGATACTGCTACAACGGCCAGTGTCCACAGAGGCCTGACCAGTGCGTCAAGATGTATGGACCCAGTGAGTGTCCTGTTCCTACGTGGATTGTTTGGACATCCTGGTCTCTGAAAAAAAAAGTCCCTCTGTTCTCATGTGATCTCTTCCTGCCATCAGGTGCCGTCGACGGCCGTCGGGGGTGCTACAACCACAACACCAGAGCAGTCTATTACGGCTTCTGCAGACGTCTCTCAAGAGACCAGTACATCCCCTGCCAGCCACAGTAAGTGATAGCTGCTTTAACATCTTCCCTTATGTCATTCTGCAGAGAATTAGTATTTTACGTGGTGTAAGTGACCTCAAAGAAAATGTACTTTCTATCCTTTGCAGAGACATTTATTGTGGGAAACTCTTCTGCCACTACGGTAATGAGAACCCAAACTACGGCCGCATGGTCCGGGTCGGAGACTGCAAGGCGGCGTTCTTTGACGACTACACCAAAGACTACAGCCAGGTGGACACGGGGACTAAATGTGGAGATGGAAAGGTAACCATGAGACCGTGGGACAGAAGTCGCCTTAAACTGTGTGTGGGTCAAACTTACATGTGTGTCACCGGCCTGTCTGTTTATAGGTGTGCAGCCAGAATCAGTGTGTGGATCTGGAGACGGCGTACAGAAACATCAACTGCTCTGCTAAATGCTCGGGCAATGCTGTGAGTACAGGACGACTCCCAATCTAATCTTGTGTGTATTTGAATGTGTTTGTTTATTTGTTTGTTAGCAGCATGACAAGAAAAATACTGGGTGTTACCTAAGCAGCAAACGGTTAATAACACTGTGATGTCTTTGCGTTGTCTAGGTGTGCAATCACAGGAGTGAGTGTCAGTGCGAGCCCGGCTGGATGCCTCCTTACTGCACCTCAAAGGATGCAACTTTCAGTTCTCTGTCCACGGGTACGATCCATGCACAGCTGCTCAGTGACACAAACAGTAACATCCCACTGCTGCGTTGCAACCAAACTGATGTTCGTTCTGTTCCTGCAGGAGTATCTGTTGCCATCGGCGTGACCGTCGCTCTGGTGCTTCTTGGTGCTGTTGCTGCTGTGGTGGGGATCATCTGGAAAAAACGTCAAAGCCCCATTTTGCCGACGTAAGTAACCGTCACCTAACTGCAGCTCTCTGTGTAACACACCCACCTCTGCAAAGCCACCAGAGTAAACTTGTGTTTTTGTCACCAGTGCACGGACACAGAGGAAGCCGCCGGTAACCAGCAGCCACTTGAACAAAGGGCCGGTGCCGAGTAGACCTGTGCCTGTCAGACAGGTAACGTGCTGGAGTGTATACTGTGTGGAGCTGAAATATGTTGAATATTCACTACATTCTCTAATAACCATGCCTGAAATTTTAGCCGCCAAAACCCAAAGGAGCTCCGCCCCCTCCACCTCCAGCAGGGAACAGGCCGAAACCCCCGAGCCAGAACTACATGGCGGCACGTCAGGTAAGGAAGTCCAGTGAGGCACTACACACAGTTACACACAGTGACACACAGTGACACACAGTGACACAACATTTAACTTCAGAGTCTAACTACAGATAAGCACTTCTATCTAGCATCTGGAGCTCTGTTTATACCTCCACCAAGGAGGGGATGTTTTTATTTGGTTTGTTTGTCTGTTCACAACATCATAGAAAAAGTACTGATTTATTTATTTGGTCAAGATCTGAAAAATGGATCCTGTCACAATTTTTTTCCCCCAGAAAGGTTATAGTAAGTACATTATTTTCAGTAAAGTTAATGACAGTGTCAGTGGCGACAGAGAACCTGTAGGGGGCAGTAAAACAAGGCAGAAGAAGGAGGAAACAGTAGCTACACATTTAAAACAGTGAACTGCTTTAGCTCTTCAACATCTAAATGGATTTTGTTGAAAATCTCCACACACATGCAGGATGTTCAGGTGTATTCTCAGTTGAAACCGAGAATATCCAGTTTCCAGTTGTTCAGAGTTGGTTCAATCTAATTTGAATATGTTCACCTTGAGTAAAGAGCGTGCTGATGATGATTCACCATGGCAACCAGTGAAAACAAATGGAGGTTAGAGGAGTTAATGCTGCTTATGTCCAATAGGAGACATTTTAAGGATAAAAGGGAAACAGCTGCAGCAGCAACAGACAGAGAATTAGTGACTACATCACTGCATCAGTCTGAATGTAGAAATCTGAACATTTAACCTCACTTTCTTTCATTATTACAGGTGAAGAAGGTTCAATGCTGTAGAAATAAATGTTATTTTCAATTATTTGCAATTCTGTGGGAACAAAACATACTTCAAGCAGCTAGAAAGTAAATACAAAAACAGATACACCAAATAATTTGTGTGTCAATACAAATGTGTTGCCATTGTTAAGAGGAAAACTCCTGTTGGTAAAATACAAAAGGCAACACAGAGAATTTGCTCTGATTGAAAAGATCGTCCTCAGTGTGTAATGTCAGAGATGTTGTTCAGATAGCTGATAGTGTGAGGACAGGGATCGGAGGGATTGGTTTGTTTTCTCCTTAAAATACTGATGACAGGGTAAACCGATATAATATGTAAAATGCTGTGATTTTTCACTTTCCAAATAAAGTTGTATTAAAATTGAATTGATAAATGGGAAAGTAACATAACAAAATGAACAATCAGGGGTGAAAACACATCTCATCAGGGTCTAAAATGCATCTCCTGACGTGAAACTGTGAATTAATTCAACTTCACCATCGATGGGAAATGAAACCCTGTGACTGACAGCTGCTTCAGACTCTGCAGGAGGGAGGAGATACAGAGAAACTCATGGTTTGTTGACGAAAACCCATCAGAGAGCAGGTTATTTTCAGAGTCTGTTGCCATGGTAACAGAGTTGAGCTTACTCTTCTTTCTGGAGCTGAAAACTCAGAGTTTCACTAAAACCTGATTTCTAGAAAAGCCCCAGTGTCCACAGTCTGATGGAGGTTTGTGGTTCTCTCAGTGTGTCCTGCTTCTCTTACAGAATCTTTGATCTAATTTGCTGATAAGAAGCAGGGTACATGTAATGCAGCATCAAACAGTGAAGATATACTTCAGATTTTACTCACCTGGTTGGGTATTTTTATTTACACTTCAGAGCAACACAGCAGGCTGTAAACACAACATCAACATATCATCACCTCAAAAACTGCAGATGTTGTTTACAGTGACAAACCAGGATGGTGATAAATACCAAACTCTCAGCCTCACCCACTGTATAAGTGTCCTCTTTTATATTTCACACAGTCGGCTGACAAATTGTTCATAAAAAGATCAGTGCAGCTTTAAGCTTCTAAAATTAATCTGTTTGTTTTTCTGTCTTTTTTTCTCCCGCTAGGCTCTGAGACCAGTACCCCCACCAAAGGTCTGATGTCTTGGTGCCAACTCCTAATAAACCAGGGGAGACTCACCTCAGCGAGAGGCTGCTGGCTGCCTCTGCACTGTTGTTTTTACTGTGGTGGTAAAGCACAGACTGGACTCTTATTGTTACCGACATGCCGTGCACTGAGGACTTCATCACAGGGATTCACTTTGATGTTATATAAGGCACTTTTTAAAAAATACTACAGGGTTGGAGTTGGAGCAGGTAGAAACAGCTCTGACCCTGAGTGTGAGCCATATCTTTTATTTTTGTCACAATGACGGCACACAATATGACGTGTGTGCAGTTTTAAGCATCTGCAAAATATTTTATGGCTTTTTTTTAAATCCTCTGAAGCAGGCTGCACTGCTTGGATTTATTTGGATGTAACGGTCTTTGCATTTCTGCCACTGCTTGACGTTGGAGTTGAATGTAACAGAAATATTAATTCTCAGTAACTGCATTTACCTGCCACTCAAACCTACTGCAACAAGCCACAGGTCTGTGTCTTTGGTCAATCTCAAGCCTCCTTACACTGAGAGTATCCTTCAGTTATTTAATTCTAATTATATGTTTGTGTACAATATGTGAGACAGGCGTCAAGACTCCAGGATCATCATATTAAATGTCACCACAGAAGCTTGAGATTCACCCAAAACCTCTGACAGTGGATGTTTATCTTATTACTGATATTTATGTAAATAGATTTTCATGTTGCTGCTCCACACGTGAGTTCACCATGTGAACATGTACAGAATGTCCCAGATCTTCAGGTATAAACAGATGTGACTGTGGGGAGCTTTATAATTGTTATTGACAAGTTGTTTTTAATACAAATGCTTTGTGTAAATTAATAAGACAGAATAATTTAGGATTTTATACAAATACACAGAACATATGAAAAAATAAATTATCTATATCTGAAAGCTGCATCACTTTGGGATTTTTTTGGGGGGTGTTTATTTTTGCTTGTGAACCCCGTCTTGTTCACACTCCTACAAAAAACTCTTCCAGGATATTTTCTGTGACATGAGCCTTTCTGACTGATTTACTGTAATGCACATGCAGCTATGTGGACGTTGTCTTTAAAACATGCAGAAAAACCTTTGTCCACTGTAGATGGACTCACCTGAATGACAAGACGTCACACTGCCACTGTAGTGTAGTGTGTCTAAAAAACACCATCCTGTCATAGTACAGTGTGTTATTTTATTATTATAATATAATGTGGCAAAATCCCCTAGAAGATGGATGGCACTTTAAAAAAATGTCAAATAAAAATCACAGTATATGATAAATGCCACTAATTAGAATGTCATAGATAGTGTAGTGTCATAGAAATGGCATAGTTTAGTATGTCCTAATAAAACATAAAAATAGAGCAAAAAAGTATAAAAATATAGTATACAAATCTGTAATATAGTGTCAGAAATGTCATAAAAGGTCATATTAAAACATCATGATACAGTGTGCAAAATATGTCATGGTAAAATGTCAACTTAATGTCATAGCAAAGTCTGGAAATGAAATGTCACAGTGTAGTTTGTCATATTAATATATCATAGTATAGTGTGTCAGTCCCATACAAATGCTATAGAACAGTTATGGCTCCTAAAGTCCTGCAAAAAATATTTTTTACACTTCTGCTCATAGGCTGTGGATCTTGTTTTAGATTATTGCATTTTAGTAATGGAGCAATAACACAATGAACATTGTTGTGATATAAATGCACTTGAGAAATCAATTTATTTAATTTATTTAAGTTAGAAATGAAACTTACAGCAATGGCCTACAAAGTACAGATATATCATGCCTGTAGCTGCACATATTAATGCAAAATAACTATTATTATACATATACATTATTATATGTGGATTTATATCACTACAATGTTAATTCTGTTATTTATTGATAAAATGCAGTCATCCAATAAAAGATCCCTGATTTGTGGGCATAAGTCAAATCCTGTGCACAAAGGACTAAACATTTTTGTAGGGGATTTTAGGAGCACTGTTCAAAACGATTCAAAGCATGTCATTAAAAAAAAAAATCATAAAAATAGTGTGTGAGTTTCCAGGACTGTAAAATGTGTACAAAGCTCCAGGTTATTCAGGACGTTGGGAATCCCGACAGACAGTGAACACAACACTCCGTATAAACAAGTCCTCTGATTGGACCAATGACGGGACATAATGAAGAGCAGTCAGGTTAAACACTGTATTTGAATTTTATTTTATTTTTTCCAAGTGATACATCTACGTAAAAGATTTCATGGCCTCGCATGACAAATACGGTACAATTTTTTTCACCCCTTTTCACAGCTATTATAAGATTTTTAATGAGCAACTTTTTTTTTTTTTTTCTTTTACATTCTGCGAGATATGTATAGGAGCGAACAGGAGCTCAGTTTACTGTACGGGCTCGCCCGGTAAAGCCTCACCTTCAAAAACAAATTTCAACATCACAGTCATGAATGAAAATGTTCCCAGAGCTCTACTGAACAGAACGGCAAACAGCAAGAGTTTAGAAATGTCCAAGGAAACCAAGGTTTTACTGAATCTTTAATCACGTGAAAGTCTCCTGGCTCGACTCACCATCCACACACACACACACACACACGGATCTTGACATGTGTGGCCAAGGTGGCATGGCACAAGAGCGTAACTGCCTCATGTATTTATTTTCATTTTTAAAAAAGGAGTACATTTACAAGAGAATAGCAAATCTTAAAGCTTCATTTTCCCCTCCTTTCTTTCTCGAGCGACAAAAAAAGACAACAGGGTTACAGTCAGGTGTGTCGAAGCACCAGTAGAGTCACTTTGTATGTGTCCTAGAAAAAGCAGGTCTTTAAAGGGTTGGGAGGTGGAGGAGAGCGGGATGGATGAATACTTCACAGAGAGAGAGAGAGAGAGAGAAAAACAGACGACAGGCAGCCGTCTCAGCAGGTGGTGGTGGTGGTGGTGGTGGTGGTGGTGGTGATGCCCCCACCCCACACACACACACCTCCTGTGTGTCGAGTTGTAAAAATAATACACTGTATACGTGAGTCAGCCGCGCTGGAGATGATTACAGTGCTGTCAGGCCTGGACAGACACCTGTTAGCGTGGCGGTATCTTTTATAGCATCATCCCCGCCGAGGGGGATGAGTCAGTACATCCGGGTACCGCATCCTCAAAGTCAAAAGTTTCCCTTATTCAATACATACTGTCATCAGAACTCAAAACAACAACAACAACAACAACAAAAGAAGCCTGCATACTGTGTAGTCAACAGTAGATGGAGACACTAATACAGCTTCAGAAAGCCACCGAAAGCACACCCCGTATTTTTTTTTTTTCTTCATTAGTGTTTCACAATAAAACATCAAATCAAACCGGCCAGAATTCTGTTAAATACACTGAAATTTTAAATGAATATCCGTCTGTTTCCAGGACGGTATGGCCAAGCAGCTCCACTGCTTTGTAAGAAAAAGAAATTAAAAACAGCAAATATGTCCAAGAGCCAGAGAGAAAACGTCCTGTATCTGCAGGCAGGCCGAGCCCAGAGAAGAAGAAGAAGAAGAAGAAAAGTGCTTCCAACTGGGATGTGGGAGGACTGACAGGTCCGGGTTGCACTGATAGAATAGGACAAGCTGTATATGTGTGAATATCACTTTTGTTTTTTTTTTTCTCTTTTTTTGGTTTCGAAGAGTGAGAACATCCTAGCTGCCATCAAGTGAACACAAGTGGGAACCAGCACGGAGGCAGCTGGCAACACCAACTGTGATTGCACACAAATCCTTCACTGGAACCGGGTCACGACCCAGGATACACCTGCTGCTCTGGAGGTGAAGGAAATACTGAACAAGAAACCATCCAGCCTCTTTGGGGGAGTCATTTTTATAAATACGTCTTCATTAAAGGTATAAAATATTTAGTAATCATTAACATTAACGTGATAAAATTCACTTCCCTTATTCTTTTTCAATACATCTATGTTTCTATCTTCCAGCTGACGCACATATAAGCGTACACTGCACTGCATGTAGAAGCTCAGGTGCCGACGGTGTCTTGACAAGAACTTTGCAAGATCCACATGAGGCTGCTGAGGCTACAATATTGTACTTTTCCCTTATCAAACACATAGAGAACAATAATTTAAAAAAAAAACTTAGTGACTAAAACTCTTTGATAACAAGGGCTTCATCTATCTGCAACAACTCAAATTTATAAAATTCTCTTTTTATCCTTTTTTTTTTTTTTTTTTACAATTCTGACGTGTACATTCCATCAAATGTTCTCAATGATTTGTTGCTATGACACAATATATCTAATATATGTAATACAGAATACATTTTCCCCCAGATAGTCACATTGTAAGTTTGTATATATTTTTTGTAGCCGCTGGGACGTGTTCTCCCAGCACTGTGGCCTCCTTTTTGTTTTTATCCACTGATGCGTCTCTGCGTCTCTCAGAAGATGGACGGACAGTTTCAGCAGAGGACGTAGAAAGACGGGGGGGAGAAAAAAGAGTGAGAGGGAGCGGTGGTGTGGGCTGTGAGTCAGGTGGTGTGGGCTGCGTGGAGACGGGAGGGAGCGGTGTCGCCGCGGCCTATCCGTCAGTGCCGTTCTTGTTGGGGGAGTTGGTATCGATGGTTGTCCCGTCTGGTTGCTGGCCGTCCTTGCGCGGCGGCATCCTCTCGTTTATCCTGTCCAGGCCGCGGGCCTCCTCGAAATTACGAATCTTCCTCGTAGGAGAAAAGCCTTGAATGGCTAAAGGGGCAGAAGAGACACCAAAGAGAAAACAATCAGAATCTGGAGGAATATTCTTCTTTACAGACACTTGTTGCTTCAAACTAGGGCTGCAACTGACAAAGATGTCTGAAGTCAATTAATCATCAGCGATTCAAACTATTAGTGGACTAATCAGATTATGAATCTCATAATTATTAAATGGCTCTTATTCAGCTATCAGCTTTTAAATTTTGTGTCAGGTTGTTTAAATGATCAGCTGAAAGAAACATGGATACTTCATTTGGAAATACATCTTTTAATGAATTTTGCTGCTGATATCAGCTGCTACTGATCAACAGTAAATCAGCATCAGCCACCATATTGTTTGTCACTGAAAGCTACTGCACATGTAGCTCTCAGAGATAGGAAGGAAGGGAGATCCCTCACTCTGTTGGAAAAACACATCTTGTGACAAGAGTCAACAATTAAATTAATTGTCAACTATTTTTAATTCTGGATATTTGTTGCACCCCTACTTCAAACCACACTGTTTCTTTATTTTATTGGTTTGTTTTAATCAGCCTGAATCAAACTGGATTCCTTGTGGAATTTCATTTGATGAGCACAAAACACAGGATCTGCCTAACACAGTACACATGATCTGTGAATACAACACATGCACAAGGTCAACAATGACTCCTAGAGTTCAAACACCAGTGGGACAAGCTACGACAATAAAACACCTCACACTTTGTGGACTTACGGTAACGTCCCGAAACAGCCAAGGAAACCAGACAGAAAACGTGTGCAAATGAAAAGCAAACTTGTAAGGGACCGTTCAGACATACTTTACAGTCATTGTAGTTATCAAGTTAAACAGCATGAAAACTCAGAGGTGAACAGGTTACAGGTGAATTCCTCGAGGCTACTCTTGCACAACCAGATATCTGTGATGATGCAGCATCTGCTCTCGTTTGGATTTCACTAAACTGTAAGTCAGTGATTCTTAACCAGGGGACTTGTATCTCAGGGGTAGTGTGGTAGTGTTCGGGGCTACATGAAAAAAATGCTTAGTACATCAACTGGACAAAAATGGAAATTATGATTTTTTAATAAAATATATTCAAACATTTGTGTTTGTGAGAAACATGCATCACTCCCCAAACACTCCTGCTTCTGTCCATGAAGTGTGTTACAGTTACACTGTTAAAATACTTTCAATACAGTAATTTTATACATTTAAAATAATCAATGAAGTAATTTTTTTTACAAGTAACAGAACAAGTAAAGAATTATCTGACTGATTAGCAAAACACAAATAATAAAAATGTCACTAAAAAGCTCATCAAAAGCTAAGACTTTAGAATAATTACCAAAGCTAATGGCTAACAGAAGAAATAAATAACTAAACATAATGAAAATTGTAGAAATAATTAGCTAAAAGTAATGGTTAAACAGTTGAAATAATTAGCTTAAAGTTCTAGTTCAATGGATAAATCAATTAGCTAAAAGTTACGGTTAAACAGTAGAAAGTATTAACTAAATGTGTTAGTTAAACAGCTGAATTAATTAGCTAACAGCTATGGTTATCTGGCTAAAATTAAAAGTTGCAAAACTAAGTGTAATTTTAGCTGATTTATTACCACCATCGAAACACAAAGGTTGGGAATCTGCTTCGTTATTTGAAGCTGTGCTGCTGCAGACGTCCCTCTGTCCTGTTGATGAGTCCTGCACTAAACCCAGCAGAACTAAGTCTTTTACTTTGTGTGGCTTGGATAAAATGTGTGTTTCTGCTGGTTTGAGGCCTGGTAAACCACAGACCATCACTATCAACTGGAAGGGGCAGACAGTGTAGCAACAGCCAAACAGTGTAACAGGATTAGCTTCTGAAAATATCCCAGGCAGGGATGTCCCTGGTCTTATCTTAGCCAGGTCTTAGCAGGCTTTTCTCTGTGTGGGGAGCCACGCTTGGCAAGAAAAACCTGTGTGACCACAGGCCAGGGACTTTTTGTCAACAAGAGACAAGGCACCTGCCTTGTCCCCTGGTCTGGGTCCTAAACCCAGTCCACAAAATGACCTATATGAGCCTGGTGTTATAATATTTCTCTACCTGCATTTTAATAGACTATCTCATAACTGGTTGAACTAAAAGCAGTAATCTCTGTGCTACTTTTCTTCTTATGCAAACTTCTTTTCTATTCATGTTTATTTTAGGCCTTGTCTGCCTGTAAATGAAAAACGCTACGTAAACTGTTGATCACACTGGTTCAATCATAAAAACAGACACTGATAATGCAAGAACAACCGGCAGTAATAGGAGTGTATACAGTAACAGGGTCATCAGTAATCTACAAACAGTGGGGTGTGGACACTACACAGAACAATAACATTACACAGTTTAAGAGTGGGGCTGTGTTTAAAGGGTGAATAACACACACAGAACACAGACATGAGATCTGAGCCACACAGTCAGTGCGTACCTTTTGCTTTAGCTGCCTCAATGGTAGCTATGTTAATGGGAGTTGAGGAAGGGGAGAGGGGGGAGAGAGGGGGAGTCATCAAAGGCAGCCAGAGACAGTAAATACAACAGTAAAAAAATCGGACTGTAAACCCTGGTGTGAGAAAACAGATGGTAGAATACAGGCCAACACACGTGGCACAGTCAAAACTCACAGCAGCTGGAAAATGTCATCAAAACACATTGATGAGTGGGTGGAGGGAGGTTTAAGATGGTGTTGGTGTTAAAGGGTCATGACGACTTAGGGTGTGGAGAGCTGAAGGGGGGATTTGGATGAACGCTAATGGCTGTTTTCCACTACGTGGTACCAGCTCGACACGTCTTTGGTACCGGGGTGGTCGTTCCCATCACAGAGGAGAGTACCACCTCCACGTAGCTGGTACCATGCAGTGGAAATGCATCATTAGAGTCTATGAGTGGGGTGAGATACACAACAATGGTCTAGGTTTATGCACATGAAGAGCTGCAGTACACATGCAGTATGATGTTCATTCAAAAACCTTCAGACAGAGAAATACTCAGTGGTGAACTGCACATGAGGTGAAATATCATTTTGTTATACATGATACAACAGCAGCCTCCAGATGATCATCTGTAGCTACAACTCTTCTCTACATATCAAGGGTGTAAAGATGATATGAGATAATCTGATATGAATCAATATAAAAATCATAAAAATTCTAATATGAACTTGATTTTAAAAATAAACAGTTTTGTGAAGCAGGGTGAGATTCTGGTGTTGACACAGGACCATCACATTACTGAAAGGAGTGACAACACCGTCACATAATACACTGTCATCTCATATTTTCATATTTCTCCCTCTGACTGCCACAGCGAGACACCTGGACATGTCTGCCAGAGACAGGCTGAGGTTTATATACATTATGTCAAAATGTTCATATAGAAACTAGGTTTTCTCTGTGTCTGGTGGAGCAGTAATAAACACAATGACATGTTATTCTGACATGACATTTGTTTTTCCATCTTTTCCCCATGATGCCATAAAATAACAAACCTGCTTTGGTTTCCTTGGTGATCTTAAGTATAAACCTACACACTAAATAAACTGGGTTGTTTTAAGCCAGAACTGGGTCAATATTGGACTACTACTACATGCTGGGTTCATTTAACCCAGTAAGATTGGTTGCTATTATCCAACCTTTTGTAGTTTTTATGCAACATGTTTCACTTTTTACTCAACATGTTACTGTTTTATTAGGTAAGAACAACAAAATACTGGGTAAAAATGATAAAATGTTGGTTAAAACAATAAAATGTTACATAAAAAGATTCAATATTGGGTAAAAAACACAAAACACTGACAAAATGTTGAGTCGAAACAACAAACACAACACATCTTATCCCAGCTTGTTGTTGGTCCAATATTAACTCATTTCTGGGTTAAAACCACTCAGCATTTTTTAGTGTGTACATTAAAGATCAGTGAATCCCAACCATTGACATTTTTTTTAGATGTATTTTTTTGTAACAAAATAAAAGAAAATCTCGGACTACTTTCAACAATTGTAAAGAATCAGGTTGCATTGCATTGATCATCCAATGAAAGAAGAAACTGTTTCTGAATCGTACCAAAGCTCCTGTATCTGGATACAGAGACTTTAACCCCTAATATCAGGTGATTTAAAACAAGTTTTGTCTTAATACTCCCAGAAAGAGGTGAATTCATTGTGTTTCTAAGTGCATACTCAGAAGAAAACTGCATTCAAAAATCAGAGAGCATCCCCCACCCCATCAGTATTACAATAGCAGAAATAAAAATGAAAAAAAAATAAAATAAAAAAACCTATAATCCAGAAGGAATGGACCTAAATACACAATCACTCGTCCTGTCTTTGTTGAAACGGGCCTAACTGATCTGAGGGCTGTGGCCAGGGGAGCAGACATGGACGATGACATTCTCCAAAAGGTCACGACATGTGGTTTTTCCTTCGATTGCGCTGCAACTTCTGTAAACCCCCAGCGTTGTAAAGCGTAGTAAAGCGTGGCTCCCAGCATGCGCTGGGGTGGGTGATGCCGGGCGTTAACCTTTACATCAGAGGGTTAGCAGCCACTTCCAGGTGACAGGCTGACCTACCCACACTGGCCAGCCCATGGCTCGGCCCCAAA
>OOFC01029695.1:0-14227 GCA_900323345.1 Pseudochromis fuscus | reverse complement strand
CGCCGCGCTGCGCCAACATCCCGCGTCCATCACGCTCTTGCACAGCGGATAGTTGACCCAGCAAGAGACGCAGTGATACAGTTTCTGCATTAAAAAGCTCCCGGGAACTTAGAAATGCACAAATTTAATGTATCATTCTGTCTGAGCATCACCCATAGGTTTTTTTTTCTTATCGCAGGTCAGAGGAAACACGCGTTTCAAAGGCAGAATAGGCTGAATGTAATGTAGCAATTACTACATGGGAAACACAAGGCATCCGGGCTTTGTTTAGTATCCTCTCCTTTGTTTGGGTGCGTTCACTCACATCCCCCTGCTCCGCCCAGAAGTGACCCGCCACGATGCGCAAGGAGGAAAAAGGAGTCCGACACTGGCTTCTTGGATTTCTTTTCGCTTCTGATATCCAATTTGTAACAAAAACGGCTGCTAAAGACAACTTATACAATGCCATAATTAGGTAGTCTGTTGCATTAGATTCCATATTACATACATCCGGTTATAAAATAATATAAATGCATCTTATTGTGCCAGTTTAGCCCATGCTGGTGCAATAGTGGCAGCTTCTCTTGAGGCAATAAAGCGTATGGCTATAGATATAATTCACATGACACTGTTTTAATCAGAAATGCAGTTTACATGTTTATTAATACTTAAAATTGTACTTGCTTCAGTACAGCATCATCCAATTAAACTTTATGGCATTTTTTCACATTTGGCGCCCTCTTGTGGAAATAGTCAAGCTTCACAACTCCTGCAACAGGGGAAAAAAAAGCGTCATCCTGGTACAATATTAGAAAACTAACTACCCTGATCAACACTGCTGCTGACTTTTCTAATATCAAGTGCCCTCTATAGATGTACAATGCACAGTTTTATTTATTCTTGTTGTTTCTGATGAATTCTGGATCTGATTCCTCCAAGCATCACTGAACCACATGACTACAGCCATCAAGTGCATTTACAATAAAAACCTCAGAACTGTCAGCTCACAAATCACCATCTTGCACAACCAGAAGATCAGAGAGAACAGACCTAACAGAATCAGACTGAGCAGAAAAAAAATTGAAAATAGCAACTGAATGTGTGGGGAAAAAGCAGCATCCTATCAGAGGATTAAGGAGTTTAACGTAACATCAACATGCTTTCAATGCTAATGTAAAAATTAGCTCTTAGGGTCCAACAATGTTGTCTCTGACCACACACTCATCTTGTGCAGAGACACAATATACAGACACGTGTGCACTGGAAGTTAAGCATTTGTTCATGCCAAATTGTAAACCACCAGGAAGTTTTTATTTTGTATGTATGGTATACATGTTGGATTAAGCAGAGCTAAACCACAATGGACAAGTTATTATTTTTCTGGGGTATACTGATTAAGCTGATTTAATGGCCAGATAGTTCAAAATGAATACAGATGATGAATGTGTTTTGACAAATGCTAAATGTTTGCAAATACAATATATTATAACTTTAACAAAAACATTCAAATGAACATGTAACATGATATTTCTGCCAGCTGCATAACTACATTAACCCAAGTGTAACCTGTTCACTGTTGAAAATGTATTCCTCGCTCAAGTGCATTTTCAGACCAATTTTGAATTGAGCTCTAAGGAAGGATCAGTCAAAGAGAGATGCTGAACCAGAGTCAGTATTCCAAGACAGAGGCAAGTAGAAACAGCGTTCCTGTTACTCCACGGTGTCAGCCAGTCCACTGTGGTTACTGGCTGAGCTCCTTGAGGCTGCGCAGTGAGTTGGCACAGCTGGTGATCAGGCTGCAGAGCTGGATACTCGCCTCCAGGGAGGGTGAACTCTGTAACTGGGTAGTGGCCCAGCGAAGTTTAGTGAGAACAGCTTCCTCAGCCTCTTGCAACACAGGTTGGAGGGCAGAGCTCTGTGGACAAACTGGGGGACGAGTGGGTGCCAGGGCTGTTGTGGAGGCAGGAGATGATGATGATGAAGGAGACGACTGGACAGCAGGTGGAGGGAGAAGGGCTCTTCCCCCTGCAGCAGCCCCCTCACAGTGCTCTGGTCTGGGCTGAGGAACTGACACACTTGCCTGACTGCTGCTGAGACCTCCATTGAGTTCAGGGGCCTGGGACGGTGCAGGGGGCTGGGCTGCGAGCTGCCTCTCTCTCACCTGGGACAATGCAGCCTGTGCATTCAAAGCTAAGGGAAAAAAAAAAGAATGAAGAGAGACATAAACCAAATCAAAGTTGTTATTTATTTATTTTTTTACAACGTACAAAGCACAAGATAGGACAGCTGAGACACATGAGAGTTGTGTATACCTGGGTTGTCCTTGTCAATATCAGAGTCCAGCTCCTGACATGAGACACAGTAATTTTTCTGTTGTCTGTCCTGAAGAAGAATAGTCTGGAAACACAAAATATATTATACCACTCCATCATATCAACAATGATTAAGCACTGATGCCCTCGCATATGCAACACAACACTCACCCCACACACATCACAGCACTCTCCCAGCATCTTGTATCCTTTCAGCAGGTAGTCTCCCATCAACTTGCTGATTTTGTCTTGCCGCTCCCTGCGAGCTTGGATCACCTTCATCTCTGCCTCGGTTGGAGGCTCCCATTCAAAGTCCTCTTCATCTGCGGGTCAGTCACAACGTGATGGCTTAATTTAGCTGAACCACACCTTCAAAGACACTGTTACCCTCACACATTAAACTGTTTTATTGTCTGTTACACTACTTACAAATAGTCCTTAGCGTTCATGTAACGCGTGCCTATATGTTGGTTATCTGTGCTGCCACTTCAACAATTTTACTCGTAACGTTTCATAATATTTTTTCACCTACTACAAACTTTTTGTGTCGAGGTTTTGTTGGTTTAAAAGTAAATACCAGTATCAGCCGATGTGCTCTGCTAGGAAACGATGCAAGCTAGCTAGCAATTCAACCGGGCTAACATCTAGCTAAAGATGTGTACATGGTGGCGACTAGAAATCAGTAAAACTACTAAAACAGACGGAAATCACCGACGATAGATGCGGCAACAACACTTCTATAACCACAACAGAGCTCGCTGGGAGAAATGTCAAAGTTAGCTTGTTTATAACACAAGTTTACAAACCTCCATTCAAAGCCATGTTGCTTCGACTGCTACACGTTGTGCGTAATGACGTCATGCGTCGTCGTTGTCTTCTTCGTTTGTTAAAGTGAAGCTGAGTTGCTCTCCTCTTCCGCTAAGAACACCTCCTGTGTCATTCAAAACGCATTGCATCATTTTCTAATTAAAAACAACTAACTAATGCAATCATTCACTTTATTTATAATTACAAGTCCACCAGCTTACATTACTAAAAATATTAGATCTTGGAAAACTCCTTAGAAAATGCTACTCATATTATTATGATGACAGTCAAATTAATTAATGATTCTTGTGTTTAGTGCAGTAATTATGTAACCAAATAACATCCGATATTAACAGTAAAAAAAAACACTACAAAATGTTTCTTTTCAGAATTATTTAGCAAGCAGTTCTTATTTCCAACTATCTGCCTCGTCATTCTTATTATTTATAGTCTTAATTTACTATGACTGATGATCTGTTAGTTGGTCTAGAAAACATTTTCTTCACAAAATTATAATTTAACACTGTATCACAAGTTATGGTTTGTTTATTTCATAAGACAAAAAGATGGATGTGGCAACATCCAAATGTTGAAGGCCTGACTGTGTTTAAAATAGAACTTATTATAACTTAATGTATGGACAACATTGCGACTGCCATATTCCATCATTTTACACTTTAGTGTAAAATTAGTTTTAGAGCATTGAATCTAAGGCAGTGTTCATTGCTAATACTATGGAGAAGAACAGGTAGAAAGTCAATGGTTCACTCTGTATCACTCTGGATCAGCAGAAAGAAAGAAAAAACATCACAAAGACATTGTTTTTAAAATTATTTTATTGTATTTTTGGATATTTGATGAGTTTAGACAGAATATTTCTGGTAGAACTCACAGAAAGAAACATCAGTCAAAATCACAGATTGGTGTACCACAGGAGTCAAAAACAATCACAATGGATTTTATGGGCTTAAAACTGATTTCCTATTTTCTTTCAAACATATTCTCCAAATGGGTTAAGAGTTATCAGTATGTATTAGTATGTAAATATAAGTCTTTGGTGTCTACTACTTTGTAATCCAAACACTTTCTCTACAACTATATGACATTAATTTGACAACAAAAACAAGAACAAGAAAATCTACTAGGGGACTGATGTTACATCTGTATGAATATCCTTGGTGTGTTGATGGGGACGTCCTCTTCAGTTGCTGGGTCATTGTTACTTTGTTTCACAGCACCAGTAATACTCTTCTTCTTTATATTCTTCTTTGGTTTGTGTTACTTGCCTTTGTTGTCGTCCTGTCTTTCTGTGGGTGTCCTCTCAACCTCTGGGGTAACATCCTTTCTGGAAAAAAAAAAAAAAGAAGTCAAAGTTAAAACATTTAAACAGTATAATAATGCAATATTATGCATAAAATGATCAGTTAGATGAACACAGAACATAATTTTAATTGTAACATATAAAATGAAAAGCAAAATTAACCATATAAAATGCCCCTGGAACTGAATTATTTTTGTGTTTTATGAGTAAAAAATGTAAAAGAGTTGTGGGGTGGTAAACCTTGATTATACAGTATGTCCTTAGAACACATCAATTCTTGATATTTTACCATACAAACATGCACACAGGGTCTTTATTGAAATATATTGTGTATTATTCTCTCATTTTGACTTTGGGGGAGTTTTTGTTCAAGACAGAAAGGAGCACAAAAATATTATTGTGCAAATATATCACCCATCAGTTGAATTCATATTGGTTGATTTCTGAAACAAGCTTCCTTAATATGATTTCTTGGTGATAACATCAAAAATAAAAATAATAAACATAACTTACATTGATGTGGTGTCCTTACTCTGCTCAGTGTGGACGGGCGGTTTGAATAAAAGAAAGAAAATTACATGATGAGATGGTGAAATTCTTTGTAGAACTGTTAGACGGACTGGTAGCCATAACATATTAAACAGATAAATTGTGATTGTGAATTAGAAAAAAACTACCTTCAGGCTTGGGGTGCATGAGCATCAATGGCAGCTCCACTGTGACATCACTGCAAAGAACAACAAACCAACAAATCAGAACAGGTGGACATTTGACATTCAATGCTGATTGGATATCTGGACTGTGTTATAAATGCTAATGGATGGTGCTCACCTGGCAGTGAGGCCGCCCAGCAGGCTGCAGGGAGATATGAGGAAAATCAATAGTTAGTGTTGGCTCATTTTGCTCTGTTTGTTGTTTATTGGAGTTTTCTTGTAACAAAAAAGTTGAAACAGAGACAGACTCACCCTCCACCTGCCACCATAAGGTTAATTTTAATCTTGTAGGAGACCAGGATACCCAACACCTCTTTTTCAACACCCTGTCGCAGCCTGTGGAAGAGGAATTACAGGGATTTGAAGGATTACGAGGTTTAATTTGGTTAAGTGTGCTACTATAAGACATCGTGGATGCTGAGTGACATGCAAGAATAGCTACTGTCACTGTAAAAGTCTCAGAAGAAAGAAATCTGTTCCCAACTTTCGAATGTAAATCTGGCTTTAGCACCACCTCCGGTGTTCGTGCGCTTACATGGTGGTGGAGGCCAAGTTAGTGTCCTCGTCTTTCAGTCGCCCGTCCAGCGCCAAACCTCTCTTCTCCTTGTTGTCAGACAGCAGAGGTGTGATGGTCAACGTATTTTCATAGGTGCCATTGGGGTCCACTGTCTCTCTGTAGAAAATAAAAAGCAAAGATAAGTATGTTTAAATACACCAAACTGTGATATAAGATGCTTGATATTTGCTGTACTGTGAGTTACATACGTAAACTCCTGGTTGAGGACACACTTGGTGTATTTGTCAGCTGAGTAGAGGACAATGTCTGTGGTTTGGTCCACTACGAGAAGGGGAAGATGAAGATGGATTAATGTCTTGTAACTGCTGATGGATGAGGTCTGTTTAAAAGTATTTTTAAAACTAGTACAAAAGGTGCTCACCAGTGATTTTGAATTTCTTGACTGTTTTGTTGCTCTCGTTGTTCACTTTGATTTTGATTGGGATGCCTTCACCGTGGAAGTACAGCTGTGGAGAAACCAGGAGGCACATTTCTGTCAGCACATAATTTATTGTAAGTCAGTTGCCTATGATGGGAAGAATAAGCTCAGTAAAAGGTTTTTGCTACTGTACATCTTTGTCCATTGAAGCTTCTAGATGAACAGGCTTGTCGGACATCATGAAGCTTTTGCAGAGGTCAGCCTTGGGCCCGGCGCCCACCTGAGAGGGGGCGTACTGGATTTTACGGATGATAAGGCGAGCGGTGTCCCTGTCAGGCAGAAGAAGAGGGAAAGGAGAACAGATGGATGAAGAAATAATAAAACATAATAGACACAATGTTAGTGAGACAAACAGCTGAAAGATGAGTCTAAACAAAGAGGAGAAGTAAAGTACGCTCACTTCTTCTCGATCTTTTCATCAGGATTTGCCTTTTCCATGGCGAGGAAGGTTTTGACCTCAAAGTCGACACCACAAGCCTGCAAAGCAAAAATAAAATGTTAGCGACTATACACTTTTTTGGTTTGTGAGATGCAGTCTGTTTAATGTAGGTGACAGAGTTGTTTACCTTTCCCTTGTCATCAGGTCCAGGCTGGAGAGAGACAGAGCAGGGCAGGTTGTTGGGAATCTGAAAAGACAAAGAACAAAATATACAACTCAACTAAAGAGTTACTTTCGCTGTGTTCAGATTGCTACACAATCCATTAATATGAAACTCTTAGATTTTTCTTAAAGCTACAGACACATACTTCAAAAGAGAAAGGGTACGCGTTGTCTCCAGCCTTCTTCATCAGTGTGTCATGCATGGCAGTCAGAGAGCCTGGTTTGGCTCCATCAGGGTAGAGCTGAATATGCTTGATCCAGATGTCCTTCCTGAAGCAGAGGCCCATCACATCCAGGTCGTCACTACCATAACGGAAGGCACATGCCAGCTGCACGAACACTGCGAACGCATCGTTTTAGATTCGTTATTAGCTTCTTGAAAATCACTCAACAAGTATTTTTTACTGTGTTTTAAAAAATGTACTCAAACTTCATCAAACTGAGCTCCTTTTAATTACCTTTTCTGTCTCCAAAATCAGCAGGGTCCAGCTTTACAACCCCATCTGAAAAGGTGTGTACAGATGCCGTTATATTCATTAATCTGACCATGCAGTTACACACACACACACATACACAGGAGCAGGAACGTACCAACTTGGTCCACTGTGCTCACATGGTCCACATAGTCTCTCTTTCCCAGGTAGAGGGTCAGCTGTCAGGCAGAACAAAGGCAAACAGTTTAAAACCTTGCTGACAGTTTTTTCACTTTTCAATATTGAAAAAAGTTTGTTTTTTTTACAAGAGAAGAATGAAAACTTACTCCTCCGTTTCCACTGGTCTTCTTGAAAACCCTGAAAAAAGGGACACAAATTTCAACTGATCTATTTAACCGGTTTTATTCACATTATCCCTCAAGAAATTTGCTTTAGTATAGTATTGTATATAACTATAGTATAAAAGTCTAGTATATTCATTAATTACTTCTGCCACCCTTTGCTTTCATCTCTATAAAGTCAGTCACTTATCCGAACAAGCAGAGATGCCAAAGTTGAATCGTGTTGCAGAACTTGTGTAAGAGGACATCCACTAACAGAGTTACTGTCAGGATTAACCAGATAAAAGAATGATTCGTTTTAGTTTGTGAAGGTAAAGAAGGTTTCTTGGCAAGCAGCAGAAGGGCACATAATCCCTTATTCCACTTTATCCAGTTAGGAATAGCTAAGTGTGGAGCAGCTTGACCTCATAGCGCCCGGATTGAGAGGCTGGCTCGGGTGAGGGAGCTACAAATGGTGTGACAGCGTTCCCAAATAGCTGATTACGAGTGTGATCAGAAAAAAGCTTATTACCTGTGCTACTGTCTGAAACCCAATTTGAACTGATGCATCACCCGACTAAGCCTTTTACGAACTTTAAATAAATACTTTCAAACTACTTGTCACTTTCAGGAGTTGCCTGAGCTGAGCCACTGTCTGCACGTCCAAAGTGGACAGTTTTAAAAGTTGTTACATCATTTTCAAGTCAGCTTTTTAACTCTTGAGATAAGGGATATTTTTTTTTAGACAAAGGAACAAACATTTCAATTAATAAATACAGTCATTGAAGTGATGGTGAAGTTCGTGACCATGTTTAAGTACAAGTAAATCCCTTGTTGGGACAGGAAGAAAGCAACACTTACTTTGCCATCTCGATAAGATGCTTGGTAGTGTTCTGGTGGAAAAAAGAAAAAGAGATGTAACTTCAGGACATCATGGAGGTCACAGTATGTGTCAGAAAAGACACTGATCCCTGGCAGCTGGAGTTATGTTTTGTTTTAAGGGTACAGAAGGTTAATCCGTTACAATAAGATTATGCCATTGGTGTTTGGGTTCCTGAGCCAAAGCTGTTATTCTCTATCTGATAACTGGCCTCCATCCACCAGACACGGACCTCACAACTGACAACAAAGATTTACATCGCTCACACAATTATATCACAGTGCAAAACCAAACAGTGTTAGAGTTGTTGGACTTTTTAAGAACCGTTAAATGGATAAAAGCCCATTTAGTGCCCATCATTCCTGGAATTCAGAGCCACAGAGTAGCTCTTATACTCTGAAACACAGATTCTTACTGAGAGTCATTTGTCTAATTGTTGTTTGTTAAATATTTAATTGAATATCTAAAGATCATCTATAGCGCCATTAGTGCCAATCTGATCTGAGACTGATTGGTCTTAGTTTTTGGGAGAAGTTCAGGACAAAATCTACCTTTACAATTAAAAATGTCATTTTCTCAATTTCATTAGATACACCATCTGTCCCAACTTGAACTATAAACACTTTAAAACTAAATTAGATGATGTGCACATTCTTCAAAGGCTCTGGGCACTGACTAACTGAGTTATAAAATCTTGTATTGAGGGTCGCAGTTAGTAGATTTGCTTTATCCTGGAGAAGTATTAGAAGAGTAAATACAGATGTTAATCAGAAGTCTTTTCCTTCTCTTTATCCCCTTCATTTAACTTGTTTTAAATGTGAAAAATTTCCAGTACTTTACACAGACACTGGATGGGATCTAAGGAGGATGATGACTGGTTTGGTTTAGTAGAAATATCCAGTGTGGAGCCTCTGCGTGTATTCAGGAGTATAATGAGCTGCCTTTAAATTTCAGCACCATGGACAGGTACAGTGCAGCTGCATGCCTCACTTCTGATTGGCTGATTATTGTGACATATTACTATCAGTGCAGCATCACAGCTAATTCAAATAATACTGAAATAAATCAGCACTTGTGCGTTGGTTAGATTCACTCACTGTGCTCGAACCATATAGTGTCGCAATATTTAACAAATCAATGCTATTATTTCTCAGTTTATCTCTCAGATGGCAGATTAGTTTTTATGAATAGCAGTCTTTGTTTCTTAATCTGCACTTCTCATTCTGCGTCAAAACGTATCCATCATGAGACTGCTTTAATCTGAATCACCTAAACTTTGATCCTCTATGACCATCGTGATAAATGTATATTCTTTCTTAAAGAGATTTATCTGTTGTAAAAGTACTAAGAAAGTTTTTAAAGGCTTATCAATAAATGTATTTCAGTCATAACGACTTCTACCATCCTCACAGTGTAACATAACTCACTAACTCTTCCTCCAGTAGCAGGCATAACCATATTACTTTCAAATATGAGCCCACAGTGTATTCTATTAATAAAGTAAAATCAACCATCTTCTTCAGTATTTCATCCTTCGTTAACATCACCACTACATTCATCCACACCTCTCTGAAGCTGAAGAAGGCTTACCTCTGCTCAGTAGTCTGGGACCTCTGCGGAGTGTGTCGAGGTAAGTTGAGGGTGTGGACTACAACAGTTCGTCTCCCTTTTTATACCCACAGCATCCCACTGCACATCATTCTGGCGTAACCGGTTCATTATAGCTGTCGTTGCCTGCTCGGTAATCCAGTTAAGCAATCAGCAGATAGCTTTTTGTGGACTACAAAGGGTTTAAAAATACCAGACTGCTAAATGACACGGACAGAAATACAAACCCCACAGTTGCCAAGCGGCTGTGGTGGTAGTAGTAGATTGATAATCCCCCATCTGGACCTCTATAAACTGAGCAATCAAGGAGAATAAATCCAGATCATAAAGTTTTAGCCCTTTTGAAATTAAGGTTTATTTCTCGGAGGTGATTTATTTCTCCAAAGTCCTGCATGAAATTTCCACTAAACTTGGGTTTAATAATATTTTATTATTAGCCTCATCTCTGAGCTGCACCTGTTTTTAATTATGTTGAGGAATTTCTAAATATTGACCAGTAGTTTTAGACATTTAACCAACTTAAACAAACAAATCTGATTACCAAATCAAATGATGTGGTTTTATTTATTGATTGATTTATTTTTATTTTGGGAGAATTACAGTAAAAGGTTAAAGGTGGACGGTTGTTTGGGGTTCTCGCTAAATTGAGACTCTTCGTATCTGAGCCAGTCTGACCTCAACAGATTAACGACTTTGCATTATGGTGTTGATGATCGATGGCTGATAGTAACGTCAGAGTAAGAAGTCTTATTTGACAGCACCTCAGTAACGTGCCAGCGATTAGGCAGAATCACTCAAATTCCCTTTGACCTTTAAAACCCCGTGAATCTGTCAACAGGTCCATTATAACAAGCTTAAGTTGAAAAGCCACAGGGTGATAGCGGGGTTTCTGGGTTTAATGGACAAATAAGAATAAAATTTATCTAAAAAAGACAAAAAAAAGGATAAAGATTGTGTCATAGAAGAAATACTGGACCATGGCATGACAAAATAAATGAGGTGGAGTCCAGCCAAGCTGAGGCCACCAGGACGCCCCACAAATCAAGGGTTACTGTGTTGCACTAACTGTGACTTAACAGAGGCCTAAAAAGAATAAAAATATAAAGGATGTGTTATGTGAACATTTTGTCACGCTGTCTCAGTGCTCAGGCTGTTTAACTTGTCTGATGCAATGGGAAAATAAAGCTTTAAATGGGAAAGGTTATTTAATGAGATGGACAAACACGTCCACGGTTGTATAAACTTTCTTGCTGTTGCCACTTTGTGCTTAACGACACCTATTCGTGATTGCGACGAGATAAAATGAAACACAAATAGGAGGCTCAGGCTTTATTGGAACCAGCTCCTCCATACTAATCACACTTTCGGCTGCTGGGATTCCAGGAAACTGAGTGTCTGGCTCTCGGCCTGTAGCCCATCAGCCTAAATGCAATGTGACAGTGTGATTCCTTGTGAAGACGATCTCCCTTTGACTGAAGGACAAATATTCACAGTTATTCACAAAGAAAATAAAAGGAAGTAAAAAAAAACAACTATAAATTTGTATATTGTTAGAATATTTTTTTGATAATTTTGAATTTAGATCATCTTTAAATATTTGTGGAAAACTGTGGCAATACTACATATAGAAAACACACTGCACTGACATCATTAAGTGATACCAATGCAGACTGAAACTGACATTGAATGAGGTGGGTTAAAAACTATTATCTAAATATTTGATATGAGGTATAAAAAAACAGTCAAACACACTGATTCTTTGTCAGCAGGTTGAAGGACACTGAGAAAAGTAAAGGTTTTGCATAACATGTGTCTAACATTTGAATACATTTGTGCCATGACTCACTTGCACCCACTTTTAAATCACCTCATAGTACCTACCAAATACTGAGAGTCACTCTGCACAGTTATGCACATGAAAAGATCCATCCTGATTTTAAAAACTGTGACACTTCGACATCAAGAAATACCAGATGTGTCTCTGGACAGAAAAAACCCAAACAAAACAGAACAAGAAATGTATATAACAAAGTCCTGCTTTAACACCTGGTTTAATTCCTGATCACTAAAGTCCAAGTTGGCACGTTTGGAGCTTTCTGAGGAGGTTTTATTTAGCAGCAGCTGAGTGACGGTGCTGACGGAGGCTGAGCCTTTTTAAGGTGAACACTTGAGGCCAAGCACACAAATAATAATGTGGAGTGTCTGGTGAGGAGTATCAGCCAAAGGACAGCACCAGCTTAGTTAATTATTTATGTGTGAGATGCTGCAGCAAAATGATGAAGTAATGTGTAGTAGGGTTAGTATAAACAAACATGAACTAGCTTAGTGTAAGCAGTGTTACATCCGCTGGGATGAAACAATATGACATAAAACAAGCCCATAATGAAACTTCAAGGTAAGAAAAACAACATATTTTCGATTTATGTCTTTAATTACAGGTGGAGACACTTGTCCTGTACAGGATGGATTATCAACAGTGGGGAAATGGACAACTGCCCCGAGGCTCAGGATCTCCAGAGCATCCAAAAACACAGGTTCACTGTGTGTCAAATGGTTTCTGGTCATTTAATTTATTCAGCATTGAATGTAGTGTAGAAACACACATTAGTAAGTAACATCAACTGAGGAAGGCTCTAAATTTATTTTAATCTCTGCTTTAAGGGCCTGATAATTGCACAGTGATGGAATAATTATGTTTAAGGCATGTATCACATTTAAATCAGGGGATTGTAATTAATATGGTGTGACATAGGGGCAGGATCTAATAAGTTTGTGCTTCTTCCTGCTCCTTTTTGAACAGATCATCATTTTTTTTTCTTTCTACCTTTTGTTTTTATTTATCTTAATTTTTTTTGTTCGAAATAAACCATTCATTTATTCATTCATTCATTCATAATGCACAGTTATGATTGTTGTTGTTGTTATTGTTATTGCTCAGTTTAACACAGAGAATAAAGAGTTTTTGGATTTTTTTTCTGTTACTTAAAGCAATACCTGCCTGTGCTTTACAGTAATTATACATCAAGGTTGCAATACTATACTATACTATAGTACAGTAATCTATAACTAGAAAGCTGTCAGAGAACACAAACTTCCACCAAGGACTAATCCAGTCCCCTGCTGCTCTGTTGTGGTGACAGAGCAACAGGTTTGTTGAAACATCCTATCACCTGATTTTGCCCAGAATGTAATCATTGTTCCCTGGGTATTACCCTATGTGTCAAATAGCAATTCATCAAGATCTGTTCATCTGTTTTTCACTACTGTTGCTGACGGACAAGCCAACACAAGCAAAATCAGAACCTGTGTCCTGCATCGCTGACTAATTGTATGCATGAGTCAAAATTTTAAAACTGTAGTAATTTTAGTTTGTGCTTAAGTTTTGTGTAATCAAATAAACCTGGTTCACTGGTCTTCAAGAACAATTATGAACTTTATTTATTGTCTCTTGTTTCTGTTTTTAATGCAAATTTGAAGTCAACAGAACATGCACGCAGCAACCAAAGGATTAACACTGGTAGAGATATGAGGGTTCAAATAAAAGCAAACACACAAAAAATCTGTCAATGATCTTCAAATTACAACTAATGGAATAACAATGTTAATGTTGTTACCTAAGCTAAATCAGACAAATAAAATTTTCTTTTAGTAGCATTAGTTTGTCTATACATCTCCACTATTATAACACACTACCTGCAGCAACCCATGAAGGTCGTCTTCACTCACACACTGTACTTCCCACAACACCTGATGACAGTTAGTTTGTGGGTTTATTTTTTGTGGACCATTCACATTTGGGGTTTTTTCTGTATTTACTTTACATTGCATGTTTTCTTATTGCACAAATAAACTTTTGTCATTCAGTAGCAAACTTTTTTAGTGCAAGCTATTACATTAAACATCTTTAATAATGTGCTTTTAAACAGGGACGACGACAACAGCTGTTATTTGAGAAGAAGGCATCTCAGAGTCCCCTGTGTTGTCAGCGCCATCTAGCGGATGAAATGCTTCAATGCAACTCTTTACTCCCCGTTTTATTTCTTATCATTGTTTTATAGTTGATGTTTCTGTGTCTTGTAAATAAACAAAAAGGCAAAAAATAATAATTGAAAAAAAAAAGAAAAAAATCATCATAAAGTTCAGACATCACATTACTTGTTAGATGTTTTATAGCGGGGTGCGGTAGTTTTAATTTATTTTAGTAAATTATTCTTCGTTAAATATGAGCTGAAATGATACAATCCTGTTCAGTGAGGA